>SNQN01002462.1:2434-19442 GCA_008642245.1 Bassia scoparia | reverse complement strand
TTTGCTAGGATCAACTCGAGCTCAATAGTGGAGGATCGAGGCTTGGCTCGAGCTCATGGCTCCTCGGGCCTGGAATTTTGAGCTCAAAAGAGGAGCTCGATTTGAGGCTCGAGCATATGACTCGTTGAAAAGCTCGTTTAGAAGTTCTWTTAACTTGTTTCAATGCTTCTACGAGTTRAAACACTTTAAGGTCTTCTAACTTTCAAGTTTCAACTATAACAAACCTATTGTGTACAAATATTCAACAACCTATTTTGTTAAAATGGTAAATGTATCGAGTAACCATATTTTTTTTATACTAAATATATAATTCGACCTGACTAACGAGCTGAGCCTAGCATAGTTCGTGTATCGTCTCGTTTTTTCTCAAGTTCGGTCCAAATGAACCGACCTTTAATCGAGTCAAGATCGAGCAGCCCATGAGCAAGCTCAGCTCACTAACAGTCCTACTCACAAGGTGCAACTTTTTGCCCTCATATAAACTCATTTCTTTTTACTCATGAAAAACTAGTGAAGGTAACCAGACTTCAACAACTTACGCTACTGCCACCACTTCTACATCCGCCTMKGCCACCGCCACCGCCACATCCTTCGCCACCGCTGCCACCACCTCCCATTCACTAGGTTGTTGTTACTTTAGGTTATTATTATTTGAAAATATTATATGTTKGGTCGTTCGTAAAAAGTGACATTTTTTGGGTCGTTGTTTGAAAATTTTAGTAATTCTTAAGAGTTTTGAGTGTCCATCCGTCCATGCTAATTGAGTGCAATCGAATAATTCATGAGTTATAACTTATTCAATTGTGTTATTTTTTTTTATTAATGAAGGAAGCAAATCGTATAGAATCTCACTTCTTTCCACTGCTTATTTAATTTCAATTCAACATATTATAGAGTAATCATTCTTTCTACTCGTACATAATAAATGATAAATCTTTTGACATACAAGCTGACAACAGACTAATAAAAAAACATGTTTTATTCAATTATATTCAACAAATTGCAGCATACATACACATTCACACATCTCTATAGTATATATTTTTTTAATAATAAAGATTGACMCAATGGTTAATTACTAGTATAACTTAACAACCTCCACCACCACCTCCACATCCACCACCGCCACCACCTCCGCCACCACTAAAGATACCGCCAACACCATGAGAACGACGACGACCACCATTTCCGTGTTTTTTAGGCTTACCATCATCCGCGCACGCAAACACAAGCATGGAAATAATTGAAAGAGACATAGCCATCAAACACACCAACACCAACGTGCCTTGAACGCTTCCTAGCAACTCGAAACCACCATCACCTCCATACGATACATTCGCAACAGAACTCAATAATCTCATGTCGATCTTCTTAATTTAAGTTTATTTAAGTTTTGTTTAGGAATTAATGAATTGAACATCATTAGGGTACGAGTATTTATAGCATGAGTACCCATTATTCGTTGGTGTCATCACAACATCATGAGAGGGTTGACAAATGACAATTTTTCTTTTGACTAGCCCTTAAATAAAATTAATTATTGTTTCAATAATTAGTGTTTAATATTGACTAAGAGTTGTTTTCTTGACTTCTCAAGGATGAAGTTTCTACGAAATAGTTGCCTCGGCCACATATTTAAAGAAACATATTTTTTGGGTTGGGGTCACAAATCCATAATCAACGCAACTCTACAAATCTCGGAAAAAAAACTATACAACTTCTCTCCTACATAATTCTCGCACAGTTGACTTTCACGATTTGAGGAAAAGATTTAACCTAGTAAACGATCCAATGATTCAAAAAATTTCTAACCATAATGAAGATTAAATGATATGTATTTGTGTGAAATTATTTTGATTAATTTGAACGTTTACGTAAGTTAATCCTCTTCCTCAAAATACATGAAAAGTCAAATATTACGAGAATTTGTTATGGACGAGTATATAATATTCTACTATCTCGAAGCTAGGTATTGTCCTCGGCCCAAGCTAGTTTGGTACGCCGTACGTACATATACTAACGTGTCTTGATTATCTGAGATTACCGACTCTTAGAATGTATAACCTCTCTATGGTTTGGTCCACATATGTTCTAGCTAGAGAGAGTTAACTAATCTTCCACCCTTCGGGTTGTACTTTCATTATCATTTTTTGTATTGGAGATCTATACATAATTGTACTGGTCTGTTATGAGTTTTCATCTTTTTGAGGCTTTTCCCATGTAAAATTGAATGTCTGATTATTATGCTTTATCCCACCTTTACCCGTTAATTGTCAATAACAACATTTGGTTCTCCTACACCCTTACCCCACCAAATCATCCTCATTAAAAAGGTAGATATTTTATTTATATCTTTTAAAAAAAACCTAAAAATAAACAGTACAACAGAGAGTAATAGTATAGAAAATGCATGAACAAAGTTTACGTATGTATATAAATAATTACTAAAACCTAAACATGCTAACATAAGCCTTTGCCACATGTCCCTCTAGATAAAAGTTCCCCCAAAACCATATATATAATTAATTCATTCTATTTTATTATTCTAATTTTATTTTTACAATTTTTACATTTCTCCCCCAACAATTTTCAAAAATAAATAATAAATGCAATTTTGTTAAGTCTTATAATTAAATTAGTTTAGGATAGACACTTTAAGGAGTAATTAAATGCCTCCATTACTCCTACCCCTTTTGATTATCAATCATCATCTTATCATATACTTTGATACTATATACTATGATTACTATCTACTTGATAGTATTTTCAATTTGAAATCATCTTCTAACCAAAGTTTAACAAATAAAACATATTTATTTCAATCGTGACAACATATTGAATTAATCTAAGAATTTTCAATTTCACGCTTCAAATCTTAAGTAGAATGCCCTCTAAAACTACATTTACATTTATTTCTAAGATTTTTAAAATTGAAACTTTTAAATACGAAGAGTATTCATTTTTCCAAGATGTTAGCTATTCATATTATTATTAAATGAGCAAAATAGTTCATTCAACATATCCAAATGTCCCCATTTTCTATCTATCATTTAATTATTAATTTTTCTTATTTTCTTATTTCAACACTCACAAACCACTCTCTTGTCACATGCCGCCACCACCTCCTCCACCGCCATGCCACCTCACCTCCTCCACTGCCACCACAAACTTCCACAACCGCATCCTCCTACCCCTCGTACACCTCCACAACCAGTAGGAGAAACACAGCATATAGCACCACTAGTAGTACCAACCATCACCACCACTACCACACACCACCGCGACTTTCTTTTAGCTTTGCCATCTTAGCCCACGCAAACCACGATCATGGAAATGATTTGAATGGACAAACCATAAAATACAAACACCACCAAACATGCTTTGAACGCTCATCCACTCAGCAACTCAAACCACCATTGTTATATGGAATAGATATTTAATAATGTAAAAACCTCATTCTTCTTCTTCTTCTTTTTTTTCAATTCTTTCAGCTAGTACATGTAGCTTAAATTGTATTTAGAAAGTGCTAATGTAAGTATATTGATAATAGAATATGTAATTAATCATATAAGCCCAAAAAATATCCGATTCTTGTAGGCAGGATGAATATGGCGCATATTATTATCGTTTGACTATTGTTATTTAGGATATGTTTCTATAGTACTTAATTAGTTAGGTCATTTTACTCTTTTTAATACCTCCATCGCAGTGTATAAATGCAAATACCAACTTTCCCCACCATGTGTGGGATCATTTTCTCATCCCAGCATTCAGCTGATTCCCCCATTCCCCCAGTACTGGCTCCTGAATATACCAGATGCAGGGACCAACGTCTGCCCTTATCGTAAAAAAAAATAGATAGCAATTTGGAAAATATTACTGCCCCAATAAATAAATTAAATTTGGATTTTTTTTTAAAAAAATTATTTTCATTAATTTCAAGTCAACTAGTGCTAAACTCTAGGAAAAAACGGTTATATATGTCAACGATATGCAGAAAGAGATAATCCACAAACCAGAGTACAAATCTATATTCAACGATGGAATTTGATGAGGAAAAATTTATTCAGTCGATTATTGATTAATAATATTGTTACTTTTGTAAATCCTCAAAGACTCTTTATATTACTTAATGGAATTTTTCTAAAAAAAAATTAAAAAAAAAATACTAGTGATACTACATCTACGATAAAAGTCATGACAATAATCAATACCTATCAAGATGGTCAAAATAAATTCTAACTAGATTAAAATCAAAATCCAACATTGACAAAGGTTTGCGAGAAAGCTATATTTAGAACAAATAAATACAACTATAGAAGCGTTACAATGAGATTTGCAATATTGATCTCTATCTATGATTCTCTAGAAGATATACATGAAATCTAGTATTCCGATAACTAGACATAAATCGATATCAAGATTACTATATATTATCCAAAACTAAGTAATCTGTATTACATAATAACAAGAGAATTATATCTCTCGTATAACATATATCATGACGCAAATAAATGTGGCATAAACATGGGCGCTCTAAGTTTAATCGAAAAACCACTAATCTAATCAGAGTATAACGTTGTAGTTAAGATTAACTAGAAAAATTTTCCATTCAACAAAACAAAAATAATATTTAACAAAATAAATAATAGATAACTTTATTCTATAGAAACAACAATATAACTACGAGTACAACACATGCATGCATAACAATACATGCCTTGCAAGATATATATATTCCATAATAAAAATAGTAGTGACCTCCATCATGATAATTCTCTTGTTCAATTACACAAATTAACCATTATTTACATAATACTCCTTTTGTTACGTTTTACTTGAAAATTGAAACAATTGCCATATTATTAGAGTAAAATATTCAAATTGTTCAAATAAGCTAACGAAAGTTAAAAATCATAATGACACTCACTCACAAGCCAACACAAAAAGGAGTATAAACAAACCATTACTGACCTCGTTTTTTAGTTGTACACCGATAAAAATAAACAAATAAAAATGTAAGTAAATAGTATAGAGAGCTAACTAAAGGTTAGGAAAACTGATCTTCATTTACAAGTTTCAACGATTACCAAACTAGCCACCTCCACCCACCACCCTCGCCACCCATATCTTCCACTGCCATCCGCCACCGCCGCATCCCCACCACCAGTAAGATGCGCCACTCAGACGATGATGACCACCTCTACCGTGCCTTTAGGCCTGACCATCATCCGCTCATGAACACAAGCACTGGATAAATTGATAGGACATAAGGCCATCAAACATACCAACACCAATGTGCCCTGAAGCTTCCTTGCAACCGAAACTCGCCTCCACCCGCCCCATACGAACGTGCTCATCAACAAGACTCAATAATAATCTCATCTCTTCTTTTGATTAGTTTTCAATTTTTCTTGAATATATAAATGAATAAAATAATGATCCTATTATTAATCTAAGTTAATTATTTTTTCACAATGTGATAAGGAAAATTATGAACAACGAAACATTACATTATATATATATATTGATATATAATTATATAATATGTTGGTACAATATTTACTGCTGACGTCAGCAGCCAACGAGCCGGTGGTGAAGATGACCTGGTTCTCATCCTATGCTCCACAAACACGTTATGAACACCCTGGGGCAACAGGAACGGCCCTTCGAGTGAGTGTCATATTACCAGGGTGGTCAATATTTAGAGAATTTAATGTAGAAGTGTGTGTTCGAATGAACTTACCAGCCCTTGGCTTCCAGCCTCTTTACCCGAGACTTTGCGATGTCAAGCTTCCTCAAAATGACAAAGTGCTACTGATATACCCAGGTAGTTGCCATGCATATATCCCAACTTTGTTAGTGGGGTTGTGGTTGACTCCTTTGACTGGCCATTACTGGATCAGTTTGAGCGAATGGTATCTGGACTTAGTTGAACATTGGGCCCTGGTGGGCCATTGGGCCTGTTGCTCAATGCATACAACAGCCATCGTCCAACGAGCAGCCTGTTAGTCAGAGTCAACATAAAAATTAACCAGTCCCTGATAACCAATGTTCCAGCCATGCACTGATGCATAATTTACCGAGCGCTCAAGCGGTAGTGTCCCCTGGTGTTAAGTGTGTGAACCACTTTTAAAGCCATGCAACTTCCAATTCCACCAGGCCAGCTTCGACCAGAGGCAAGTTTTAATTCGTGTAGTCATTCGAACTTATGCCACTTTTGAATCACCACCAATAAATGTGCGTTAATGTGAAGTGGCTGATGGATGACGTTACTCCCCTATATTTATGGGTTCACCTCCACTCGATTCACTTTTACATTTAACAACTTCCAAACTCTCAAAAATTCAAAAAAGTCCAAAGCAAACCAAAACAAAAAAACTCTCTCCTTCTTCTCGAGAGCGATTCTCCGAGAACAGGTTTCGACTGTTTCTGGTAATTTCAACCCTGTTTCGTGACAAGCTTACGGGGTTCACCCTTTTGTTCATCGACTAAGCAAACATTTGTCTCAGCCTTCAATTGAACAGGTAATTTCAACTTTCCCTTTCTTTGCTTGAATTCACAGCATGCACCATATGTCCTCCCCGATTATTCTAAGAGTAGTTTGTTAATTTTGTTTTGTTTTTTCCCTTTGCACCTTTGGTTGTGGTTGAATGATGTTATAGTCAGAAGAATATAGCGTTCTCAAAACAAATCAGAGTTCAATAGCCCTAACTGATGAGGAACTTAGGAAGATTCACAGCCCTTAATACGCTCTAGGAATCAGGCGGGAGAAGTGTGACTTCCAGACTACCCCTCGTACCTGGCGTCAGACAGCTCCTCAGCGTAACCCTATCACCCCAGGACTGAACGAGGTGGTTCCAGCATCCCGCACAGGCCCAGACTTACAGCCGAAATGGGCTGTTCTCCAGCGGCCCTTAACAGAGAGGTGACAGGTGCGATGCCACCCTGGTCCAGGAGATAACAGGAGAACTCGAGAGGACAGTTCTAGTGGCACGGACAAAACCCCTAAGGACGAGAGGGAACTTAGAAGCCACCCGGAACCTGACCTGGATAGCCCCATGACATCTGTGAGCATGCAATGTGAAGAGAAGATGCCTACCTGCCCATACTGCCCTGACCCTGAAGTTTTTCTTTTTTAACAAAGGGCTGTAATCTTAAAAGTTCAATCAGGGCTGGTGAACTGTATGGTTGCTCCCAGCTTGGCATTGGTTTAGTTCCCAACCCTTCTGACAGGCTTATTTCTCCGACCAAGCGTTCAGAATTCCCTGTATACATTGCCCACCTGAGCTGGGAGTCAGGTCCCTTGCCCCCTTCCTGGTTAGCTACTTGAAATGTGGGGCATTAGCCCTCCCAGTGTCCCCTAGTGCCAGCTGCAAAGATTATCAGCCATCTGGTCTGCACATTCCTGGAGTTTGGAAATGTCTACCAGGGTTTTCAGACCTTTTCTGCAAGCAGTATAGGTACCCAAATCAAGAACGGCTTACGATGGAGGTTGGAAAGGAGGCAATGATACCTATGCAACCTCTTATCCCTAGTTGTGTCTAAAGAAATGGACACAAGCAAGCTGTGTTTGAGGGTCCGTTGCATGAGAACACCCTCCTACTATACCAGGCAGGACTGAGTTCACCACAAGGCCCTTGAGAGGAAACCCTGCTCCCCCAGCTGTCTGACGTACCGGACAAGGAGAAGACCACCTTCGATGTTTCAAGCCTTTGGGCCAGTCAAAGGTAGGAGCCCCCACTCCAAACCTGGTTGCCCATTTTACCCTTTAAAGGTGGAGCTTTACCTGCAGCTGGTGGTGTGAGCAGAAATGTGTCCAGAAGTAAGTCTATTGCCTGAACCTTTGAACCTTTTCCCTCCTCATGCACCATTTACATTTTTTTGCAAACTATGTTGGCTCATAGCTCTAACCAGTCCTTATGTTCTTGCATGGAAGCTTGAACATACTGGTCAGTTCAACTTGAGGGACTCTGCACATTTCCTACTGTCCTCAGAGCATGTTTGAGGATCAGATTGGACCTACAACCTGTGATCAGAGGTGGAGTATTTTCCCCAACTGGTGAGGAGCAACCTACTGCATCCCTTGGAACCCTCGAGAGAACTTTGACAACCACCAATCCACCATGTCTAAAAGCATACCTCAGAGCTGTCAGGAACTTCCCAGGGGGCTACTGTGCCTCCCAGGTGGGCCTCAGAGAGAGAAGCAAAGGCTGAATCTCCATACCCCCAGGCTAAAGGGAGACCAAGAGCTCCCATTCCCACTGAGTGGGAGAGTCCTCATCGGTTCAGCTTTCAGTCTACCAGAAGAAGCAGGCTCAGGATGCCTGACTTTAACCCTCTCGAAACCATTCCCCACCACCTCAGGAGAAGCCCCCGCTCCATTGAGGGTGGAGATGTACACGGGTGGTGTCATGGTAGTTCCAGCTGGTCGTGGTCAGCCTCTGGGGTCAGCTCTCCAGTCACAGAACCCCTCTGGTGACAAGGAGAGAAGGTTGACGAAGGTGGTGACTGTCGACATGATTGAGAGAGACAAGAAGAGGAAAACACAGAAGATATAGCCTCCGTTGCCACTAAATCCAAATGCTGAATGGAGTCGGTGTGGTGACCTGCCAGATCCAGCTTTACTGAATCCCCCTCCCAGCGTCATTCCTCGTCGTCCAGGCAGCATGGCCTTCCTCCACTGCACTTCGCCTTTCTTCTTTTTCAACCTTTTCAAGCATCTACTACTTCAGTACAGCAGCAGCAACACTCAAACAACAACAAACCTCAGCAACAACAACAACAACTCCTTCGGCAACAATATTCCTCAATAACAGCAACAACAGCACTACAGCAAAGCATCAACTAGCAACAGCCACAACACAACTGCCTCAACATTAACAGCATGGTCCACCAATTCCAGCTTCTCCGACACAGGCCTCACTTGTGGTGTCATCCCCTATGCAATAAAATCTGCCTTTGGAGAGGCCAGACGTTACCCCAACAGGGCCTTTCGGGCACCAACCTGAGGAGAACAAGCCTGGTTGCCAAGGAACCTGCTTTCCATGCAGTCATCCCGATGATGCCCCATCATGATGATGATAGGTGCAAACCACCTCTTCGAATACACCTCTCAGTAACTTTTCCTCCCTTTAGTCAAATCCTTTTCCTTTATAGATTGCACTGCTTTATTTACTTACACTGGAATGGTTCTCTATGCAGACTGATCAAATATGGGCTCATACTCACAGCTATGAGCTGCCGTCTACCCACGCCTGCTCCTAGCCTTTCCAGGAACAAGCAGATGGGCAGTCAGCTGGCCCTAGAAACAAAGGTATGACAACATAGAGCACCTCATGCAGAGTTGGAGAGAGAGCATGGTGACTAAGGCTCCAGAAACCCAACTCCAGAGCTGGGAGAGAAGAAGCGTGCTGGGGACGTGGATGAGAGAAAGAAAGACCGGGTGAGCCAAGACAGCGCCCAGCAAGGAACAACCGAGTGGCTGATCCAGGAGCCTCAAGCCTTGCTGATGTGGTCCTTTTAGGACACAAAGATCAGTGAATGACTTAAAGGCTTAAAATTACCCTTGCGAAACTCCCGTCCTTGAGAGATAGCCTAAAGAGGAGATACATCTTGGTGAAAACCTTGAATGAGTATTAGTTGACACATTGGAATGAGAAGCTAAAAATGCAGAGAAGATCTCACCAACCACTTCTATACACCTTGTCAGCTAGGTGTGCCAGCATGGGATCCTAACCGGACTGGTCAATTGAGGAAGCTTCTGGACAGGTTGGTGAGATTAGCCCCCCCTTGATTTACCACCATATCTGACTCTCAACCCAACACTGAGGATCAGATGACAGTCCACAAGATGGCAGTGGGGGGGTAGAGATAATGTCAGATCACTAGACATACATATAAAATCTCTTTTTTCAAACAACACTACTGAATATTTAATATTAACCCAACAGTATAATGTTTCCAGTATCTTAATGATCCTTGCCCTTGCACCAGAAACTGAGCAGGATGACGCAGTCGTGAACAGCTCTGCCAAAGGAGATTCTTTCCACCAGCACAGACACTTAACCAGGAGGGTCCAGTTTGTGTGATCTCGTTGACAAAGAGAGGAAGCAGAGTGCCAATGGGACTGTACCTGAAGGGCTGTTCCAACTTGGATGACCAGAGCCCTTCACCAGAAGAGAGAGTGCAGGTGAGCTTGAAAAAGATGATGATGCAGCCTGAGAAGCCCAGCCTGAATGTCCGCATAGAACTGGTGGCCTTACCTGGTGAAATGACTTCCATCAAAGTGAAAGCTCTGCCTGATATGGCTCCTTTTATCTCATCTCTGCTTTCTCTTCTGCTTCTTAGCTTTATAATCAAGAACAATTTAATTTTGCTTTGAATACTTGGTTGTTAACTTTTGAACAATACATTAAGCCTGTATTTGCAAGACATCATGACTGCCCATGTAAGCCCTCTTTTGAGCCCAAACCAAAGGCAGCCACACCTTATGTAACCAATTGCCCCTAAGCATACTTGCTTCCAGAGTTTTTGGTCATGATTTACATATGCATGCCTTAAAATCTTTAAATGTTTCACTTAGTGCCCACTAGAATCCCAAATCCATGTCCTGGTATTGTGTATCAAACACATAGATTAGAATTTGACAGGTAATAATTACCAGTAATTACTAGTAACCCCCGCCAACTTGTAGTAACATATAAACGTGAGAGGAAAGAAATCATATAAGAAGCATGGTGCGTGGTCAAAATCCCCAGATTAAAGACCAAAATTTTACATATGCATAATGATTATAGTTGAGAAAATGTGCCAAAAAACAAAAATGGCAAATGAGGTAAGTCTCCAGCGTTACCGATGCCATTAGAAGCTTTGCCTAGCTAGTTTCTCTGCTCCTGAGAGGTGACAGACTTTACACACTGCGTTGGAGGCCAAGACAACTGCAACCAAAGAAGTTAATCCATTTGTTGCATATTGATTATAGCAGTTGTTGAATTAATTTCAGGAGCATGGAGTCTGGAAGTAGATTGTTTTTGTCTGTTGAGTTACATTCCTCAAGTATAGTTTAGGTTGGTAACGCTGTTTGCTTGGTAGGCTCTGTTAGGCTCTGTTTTATCTCTTCTACTTGTGCAAACTACTACTTGTCGCCCCCCTCACTTAGTTATTCTGAGTGCTTAGTCTGAAGACTTCATATGATAAAATTATTAGATATAATTTAACCATATAAGTTCGTTTTTGAGTTTGCATCATACCTAGCTATTCTAAACACAATCATATATATATTAGGCATAAGTATCATTACACCTAATATAAGTTGACGTGTAACATTTGAGTTCTCCTCCCTATGTAAATTTTTGCATTGAACCGAACCAAAAACATAATCTAATTACCGAGCCTGTAGTCTTATTGATTTAAACATTCTTTCTTAGTCATCTTTTTCTCACACACATGAGGACTGAGCAAAAATCTCGGGCGACTCCAGGTGCGGACAGAGACATTAACTACCTGCACCTTTTGTAAATTCAGTAAGAGACAGATTTTAATTTATATGACAGTAATCATGTATGCGTTAGGATTATGTACCGTATTATCGTTACCCATTCATAGATATTAGTGTGTCAGTGAGATCATATCCGAGTGGCATGTTTCAGCAATTGACTATATATGAAGTGGAGCTCTAGCTGAGCCACAATTAAAAAGGCAAATTGGCTTGATTCCTTTTGTTTTTGTTTTGAGTGACGCCAGTAAGAGGGAGTCTCTTTAGAAAAGAGCAGTTACCATGGTCTGCTCACCTTTATCGGCTGTTTCTTACAGAACCATCTTTGGATTAGAAAAAGTAGGACGTTGAATTTTTGTGTTTTACCTAGATATGTCTTCGATGGTCCTGCGCATTCATGCCGAGCACATCTGCCATAGTGCGGCATGGTGCGTTATCTTTACACTGCTAGCGTCACCAACGTCAACTTTCTCTTATACCCATGTAGTATATATATAGAAAATTGAGTTAGGATTTTAATGTACTCACAAGTAGGTGGCTCTCACCAGTCCTCGTGCGAAAGTACCTAATCTCTGTGAATAGAAAGTAGGATATTTACAAGTTGGCTCCATCAACCAGCTCCAATAAATAAGGTACCTATCTCTGTTTGAAAAGGAGGTAGGAGTAACCAGCCTTCACCTACTTATGCAACAAAAGTAATTACGGTTACTAGCTCCTTTTCAACAGTTAAGTGTCTACGTTATGTTTTAGTCCTGGCAGAGTAACTACTGTTATTGGACATCTGACCAAAAGCTTCCCTGTTCCACCAGATTATTTGGTCCTGCACCCTTATATGAGAGAAGTTTGTCAATTTCTTAGTGGAGGTATGGGGTGCTACTGGTGCCAAATAAAGCTTGTTATTGTGGATGTGAATTCTGTATTTCCTGACACAGTCTTCTTTGGTGGTTGGATTTTCACTAACACAATTCTCGTTTGTTCTGCATTCTAGATGTCTACATTGATGATACTGATATTATAGACATGCAGGTCACATGCGAAGCAAAGGGTCTTCAACCGGAGAAGAGCTTTACCTAAAGTGTGTTAGAAATATTCTGTTTCTTTCTTGTAGTCCGTGACCTACCGGTTGTATAACGCTAGTTGATTGTTTTTACCAAGATGCAATTGTGACTTTACATCTATGTCACCATGCTTCGGTTATCTGTTTAGGAGGCGATAGATAGAGTACACACGTAGCCTGCTTAAGATGCTGTGATTCTAACCAAATGCAAGGATATGTGTTGCTCAGCTTTGCTGAGATCTATGTGGATTTGGGTCTCGAACACAACTATATGTGAAAGAAGCGAGTGCCAATAATATACTGCATTAGATTTGTCTGGAGCATTGAGATAGAAGTGCTTCAATTTGTAAATTGTGCCATTATGCATCCACAGGTCTGATCACAGATTAATCAGTTAGATTAATCGATAGATGCAATTCCCCATAGTATATGCATTAGTCAATTGTTTTGGACCTGCATGTATTAGTGATTGATGAACATTCAGTCTTTGTGGCTGCACTCATTTGTAAATTGAGTATCAGATTCAAATTATGACAAAAGTCATGTCTTTGATTCTAGTATTCTTCTTCTATGCTTATCTTCTTATAGTCTTAGTCCATCCTGAGTAATAGTATACTACAAACAAATATTATCTGTTACAACTCTGAAGTTGCTTCAGTACAGAGTCTCTTGTTTCGTCTTCAGACACAAGAACATAAATATGATACACGATATTCATAGACATAGCCTCACCAAAATGCGGATAGGATCCCTTCTTCTTCTATACATATGACCATATGCATAAAATTAGTATCATCATTATAATCACGTAATATGGAGTTCCAAGAAGAAGATTTGCCCGTGGAATGGCTCTATCTATAAGGAACTTCAGGAGAATATGTTATTTCCTTGACTTATGTGACTTTAACTGAATAGTATATTACATTGATGTTCTATCGACATCTATTGTACAGTCTTCCATCTTACTGAATTTTTACATATTCCATGGAATTGGGGAACTTATGTCTTGTGGTGCCTGATAATCGAGAAACCGCAAACGTCTACTGTAGAAGTTATTAGACACAAATGCCTGCTAGACTGACATTGACAATCTGTTCATTCTTCGACTAGGGATACAATCTAATCTGTAGTCTATCGTAGCCTTGTAGCTGCTGACTGCCGATTACAGTGGATCAGGAGTAAGTTTTCTCATCTTCATTTTCATATATTAGAACAATTTTAATCCCCCAAAATACAGATTATTTCTGTGATATATCTCTTTTTCCAATTATTTGATTCCTAATTGCACTCAGGGACAGTAAGTTTTCTCTCGATCATTTCATACAGAGAAGACAACACGCGATTTGATACTGATAGTTCCTAATTTGATTATTTTCACGTTTGTGTTTTTTTCCTATAATCTTATCATTGTGCACTAGTACGGCATTGTATTATGGATTATTCATTCTAGTAACAGAAAGAGCTGACATGCTGCAAAATTATTAACACAACAAATAGTCGACTCTTTGCGTATTTAAGCAGTCCCACATGGAGACACTTTCAGACCCATTGTGGTTCATTAATGTTGTACTCAATAATTTGCAAACAAATATGGAAAATGATGATTACTTTACTAACGATGAGAAAGTTGGAGCCTAGCTGTTAACCCTCCATTAAATATTATGGGATACCTGTAGCTTCATCGCTTTAATCCCTCTAAGGTGAGCGTTGACATGTCTGACTATAATTCTCTACAAGAGTTGACGATATACAACTATTAGCATATTCATAATGATCAGCAATCATCACATTGAGCATTTAGTATCTCTTTCTGAAAAGATACCACTAATGCTACAGAGGCACTCCGTCCGTATTGTGTATTGATACCCTGGGTTACATGCCCAAGTTTTCAGCCAATGTCAGAAGGCTTGGAGTATTGCAGGCTTCTTTGAACAGTGTTACTTTACCATTTTAGTATGAGAAGTAAGTACATTGTCATGGCACCCATAGCCACAAGCGCTATAGTTGATAGCATATTTTGTTGTGAATCTATTTTACCTGAAAAGGGGAGGTGGGGATGTATTCTTATACTTGTCCTTTGTAATAACAAGTATTGACTGATTATATCCTGAGAACTTTGTATAGCAACAAGGTAAGATTCTTTTTGTTCCACGCGTACAACTAAGACCACACCGATATGATCTACCTAATTAATTTAGTTAAAGTTGAATTTAGGGTTGAACATTGATGTAAAAGTTGACATGCTTGAGTTTATGATCGCGAAACAGTATGTCAAACCTTTTGCTATTGGACTAGTAGTGAAGGTCTGATTTGAAGTCTTGACTCTATTGCTTTGATTAAGTTGCTGTCTTGTCAAATGAATGTAAATCATCATCGTTTATTGTGTACTTAAACAAAATATTGTGCATTTGTGTTAGTATAACACCCATTGTGATGTAATACCCCACTTGTATGACTATAAAGCCAGAGAACACATCGACTCTTTAGAATTTTCTCGGACAAAATTACATTAAGGTACTGTTTTTCTCTGTTCATATTTTTCTAGTGAACGTACCACTCAAGGATGTGAATTTATCACACGCTATTATGACAAGAAAGAGATACTGAAAACAAGGTGTTTACAACTGAGATATTACCTATGATAATAAGGACTAAGGTATATATGTATTTCTGAGCCTAACGGGCTATAGTCGGTGCCTGAGGCGGAAAATTTTCATCCTGTGTGTATTAAGAACTGTTAGATACATATTGCTATCCTGTGTGGCACATCTCACAATAATTAGGCTTAGTTGTAAGAGCACTGTCTAATGCTGATGCTTCCTTATTCTCCTTAGTATCCCTGAGACCTACCATTTGATAGCAGTATATCAAGAATATTTCGGAACAATAACGATTTGCTTCGTTTAAAAAACATTTTGGTTCAAGTTGGCCATGTTTCTCGCAATATCTTACTCTACTTCAAGGAGTCGAGTATCTTCTATAAATGAGAAATTTCGCTGTGGAAGCCGAACTTCAATTAGGATAACATTCAGTATCCACCGATCTTCGGCATGGTCCATTATATCGCAGATCGGAACATCAAATGTGATCATTACTTGATATGGTTTATTTGTATATATTCTGTGAATCCGAAAGATCTGATACTAGGTTTTGATGGTCTAATGTTGAAATTGGAATGGTTTTTTTTTCAAAAGAATATACACTAATTATATCCTTACATGTTTATTGTATATGGGATCCGAACAGAGCAATAATTTAATCAAAAGGAATTAAACAATCGAATCGAATGAACGGAGGTTGTGCCCGAGTCGCAGGTCCTTATATTAACGCGCACTTTATTAAATCAGAGCACTTTTCGTTTTTCGGCGTATGTGTTTTAAATACACTTCTGAAATATAAAATTTGTTTGCAAGCATCGTATGTTTATGTTTTTTGATCCATTATCATCCCGTAGTATAATCTTAGTCCTATTCTCTCTCTATATCTGTATATTCTTGACTATAATCAATAATATAATACATTGTGCAGTGAAAACTCGAAAAGTACCTGTTAGTTATCTTATATCCTTCTGAAAAAGAAGATATCTGAGTTTGCACGTAGGGTAATTATAATATCGAATTTTTATACCGTGAAAGAGTGCTGTGATAGATGTATGAACCTCTGAGGTCAGGTTAAGAAAGAAGTCCGTCTACTAGAGAACCAGCCGAGACACGGCCAAAGAGATTACATCTCAAACTGCCCTTAATAAAGAGACCTACTTAGGTACATTTTTTAGAACGGGCCGTTCCATAGATTACATCATCTACTATCCAAGATTCTGTTGGGACCCAGATCACCTCCAGTCTCCTATAGACTAATCTTATTTACACTACTTGTTAGTAGATCCAAATCCTCTAACTATAACTCTATGAATATCAGTTTGGCTTAATGCATTTTACTCTTAGTTCGAGAGCTTCATTCATGGTTAGTTCAGTTTATTTGATTATTAATAGTCACAAAACAATTAATACTTGAATCACCAACACAAAACCCACCCCCACCTACTCTCAATTCGCTATCTTACCTGCTCATAATCAATACTGTGGACATAAAAAAGCCAAGCCTCAACACCCAAACCATCATATCTCTGTCGAGCTTCGCGCGTAATAAAAAGCTCTTTATTGATAAGAATAATACACAGCCAGTGTACATATCATTACTCTCATTCAGTTTCAATTGATTTTAATATCTTCCATTAATGTAGAAAATACAAGAATAGACTGATCTATGACAAGTTACAAACCCTTAGATATGAATTCCGGACAGTTTGGGTGTGGAGTGGAATCATGCCTCCGTATAGTTTTATAATTCGTCTACTACATACTTCCTAGCCAATATATAACTCATTATCTGTTGTGAGGACCACACACATTGCAGAGAGATAGGGAAATGTATTATATAACACTTTCATACAA
>SNQN01002461.1:43626-69124 GCA_008642245.1 Bassia scoparia | reverse complement strand
GCTTTTTCCCTCCAATTCAAGAGTCGTTGAATTTGGTCGTTATGCGATCGAATACTCATCGACCGATTTTCGGTCGGTGATCCTTTGCTTACCGACGAGGGTATTCCGACACCGGTTACCGACGATTTTCGGTCGGTAAACGCGGTCGACCAAAACAATTTTCTTGTTGAGATAATTAAATCAATAAAAACAATAGCATATAAAACCTAAGAATCATCATGGAAATCTAATGAAATAATAATAACAATAAACAATAATCAATAGCAAGAAAATAAAAAGAAGAACTAATGAAAAATACCTTAATCTTCAATTGATGGAGAAAATAAAACTAGGGTTTTGTAGAGAGAAAACTAATTCTAAAACTAAACTAATCTAATAATCTAAAGTATGAAGTTTAAAGTCCCCTTACAAATCAGGATCTCTCTCTCTTTTTAAATACTACTAAATTCCTCTAAGTAGATAAGCTTGCCAATTACAATTATATCCCTCAATTAAAAGCCAACTAAAAGTTGACTAAAAAGAAAGAAATCGGGCTCTGATTCGGTCGGATCAGGTGTGATCCGATCGGATTGGCTCCAGCCGGGACAATTTCACTAGTCCGTCTTCCGAAGGTCATATCTTGAGCTCTGGTGGTCGAAATTAGGCATATGACCTATCAAATCGAAGCTCTCGAAGTCTAGTTTCCAATGAAATCACAATCGCACCAATCTGACATTCGAAACATGACTTATGACCAAAAGAGTGAGTATGTGTCACAATCGATGCTCCGCAATGTTCATTCCTTGTGTCGCTCCACTCCTAMCTCCTTGCTACTCCTCCTAAAGCTCCGTGGTGCTCGCAAATAAGTCCCAAAATCACTCCAAATCAATGGAAGCAACCTAAAACTCATTCAAACACTAAACAAACAACATTAGTAGCAAAGAGYGCCTTAAGAAGGCCAAAAACTAGAGGTGATCAAATGGGCGGGCCGGGCCGGGCCAGACTTATATATAAAAAGATTTGCCCAAACCCGCCCAAAAAGAACGGGTTATGCGGGCCAAAACGGGCTTTTTGCGGACCGGGCTGAATTTTTAAATTAAAATTGAATATTTTTGGTTTCCCAAACCCTCACTTTTTCGGTCGGGTCGGCGAGCCGGGCTTATAATGATCACCTCTACCAAAAACCATTCAATATAGCAAGAGAATGAGGGGAAAATCATATATCAATACGTCTTGCATGGACCCGTGTCACACTAAATTTTGTGAACCACTCAATCACGTGATATTAGTTCAATTCTTTGTTTTCCAACGTTATCTCTTGTTACTCCCAATTTTCCAGTTCAAACCACAATCTCTCTTATTTCCCCAAAATTTAAATTCAAACCTTCAAATTTCTTCAAATTGTATTCATTGTCATGATCATCAACCACGATTCTCTCTCCTAATCAATTTCTTTCTTCAATCCATTATAACCTACACTTCTCTTCCGAATAATACTTGTTGCGGCGGTTGGGCAGCACGATGGTTTTTGCGGTGGAGATGATAGTGAGGGTGTCAATAGTGCTAGATCATGATGAAGAAGTTATCATAATTGAGATGTGAGAAGTGATGTACGGATTTTATATCCGGTTTTGGAGTCTTTTTTTTTATTTTCGTATTTTTGAGTTATTTTGTCTTATTTTGTGTTTTTTCCTCATTTCTTTCTCTACCTCTAATGGCCGCTTTTAGCGTTTTGCCACTTTTCTCTTCTGTTTGATCGTTTTGCAGGCACTCATTTGGTGAGCATTGTTAGGAGTTGCTTTGACACACTTTGGTGTTCGAGGTTGGTATGGTTCGTGTCACCTTTGATGAATTTTGGGCGTTTTGGCACTTTGGATGTGTTAGGCTACTTCATTGAGCTAACTTTCAGCACACTTATAATTTTGATATGTTCCACTTGGAGTGTGAAGTACGTCTCGATAGTTCGAACGCTGTTATTGCCTGATTCCGAGTTAAACATAAAAAGTTGGCGTTCTTTTCCTGATCGCAGTCGTAGCGCCCAGCAGCGCCGTTAGCGGCGCTACTGCTCGGATTTGCTTTCTCGGCTTTCCTATTTTCTTTTGTTTTTACTTTCTTTTCTTGTTTTGGCTGGTTGTATTTCCACTTGTTGGACCTTGGGAGCTAACCATCTTTCTTTATCATACACTTTTGATTTAATTTTCTCTCTCTAGTTTTTGCTCTCAATTTTTCATAGCTTAGTTACTTTCATCATCTTCTCAAATTTCTTTTGCATTTTGGAAGCTTTGTACTTGGAATTCTTGCACCAATTTTATATTCAAGCTCTAGTTTATTCTCTATCTCTTGCTTCTTTATTCATTTTGGTTAAGTTTTATGAATTGCATTTTTTGGGTTTTTTATGAGTTTCTTAGTTCTTATCTTTGATCTTGTTGTTTAGCTTGTTAAATATGGGTGTTATTATGTTTTTAAGCTTGTGTGAGTAGTTTACTTGCTAGGGTGGGTTGAACCCTCATTTCACCATGTGACACCATGCTTGCTTAGGGTTTCGTTGGTTTTGGCCATGACTTGTGTAGTTTGGAGGTGCAATTGCTATTGTCATGATTGATCACCATGGTAGTTTTTTAGGGACTTAGCGAAGGAACGAGAGTTGACTCTTCGGTGTACTCCTCCTAACTATTAGATGAAGAACATGAGAATAGGGGCGGTTCTAGGATGTTATAGCCTTCGCGATTTTGTGGCTTAACCGAGCTTGTGCCAAGCCAGTGATAAGTCTTAGATTGCATTGAGGTTCTTCTAGCTGCTTGAGAGAGTGGTTAGGACCTTTGAAAGTCTCCCCTTGTGGTTGAACGTGCTAGAATGCTTCGTTGTTGCGTTTGGTTTTACATGTGTGTTTTTGTGTGGCGAACCCAACCTAGTGCTTATTGTTTGTTATTCTCTCATGTTATAGTGTTCGTGCCACACTCTTAACTTTGTTCATGGCTTAGCTTGTCGCCTCGATAATAGTCGGTGCCGTTTTTCCGTGGGTTCGACCCTTGCTTGCCCTTGCTAGTAGCTTAGTGAGACCGAGTTAGGTTTTATCTTTGGTAGCCAGAACGACAGGCTATCAAGAAGCTTATTGTTTCACGGAATTAAATTTCTTCTATGTTAAACCATCGAAAACTATCAAAACAATCCAAACTTGCAGCAATGATTTTTGGTTTGGTTTGATGAACGGTAAACAATTGCAACCCTTGGATTTGGAAATTAGTTCACCTTTTTTATATTATTATATTTTTGTTATTAAAAATTTTTTTATGATACAATACTTGCGATCTAATTTACTCAAGTTTCTATTAGATGATAATGTGTATTGTTATAGTAATATAATTGTACTCTATATAATGTACTTTGGATTATATAATATTTTTGCGTATATCTCATACTTGTGCAGTGTGTGCGTGATTATATGTATTTGTGAATGATATTATACATTTTAATATGATATAATGTATTTATAATGTGATATTGTGTACTTATGTATATGTATTTATGTATCATATATATTATGTGATATATATTCTTGTGAATGACATGATGTACTTTAGTAGATATAATGTATGTATCATTATAATATACTTTACATTATATTTTATCGATTACTTGTTTGTTGATATAATGTATTTCTGAATGATATTGTGTATTTTAATGATATTATATATTTTGTATCATATATATAATGTCCTTTAATCTATTATTGATAATATTGTGTTTTTAGTATTTTATATTGTACTTTAACTGATAATGCACTTTTGTATATATTTATTGGAGTATTATTATATCTTATATTTGTGGGTATATATATTTTGAGAATGACTATTTGTAATTTAATATAATATAATGTACTTAGGTATATATAATGAACTTTGCTTCTATTATTAGTTTTGGAAATTATAATATAATTCTAAGATAAACAAATGTAAAAATAATATATTACAATCCAACTTATTTAGAATCGAAATCTAATAATAAAGAGCCATCACAATTTTGGAGGTAGTTACAAAAAAATTAAAAATGCAGTAGATATCAAATTGAGCGTGAAAGTGGAGATGAAGTGTGACTTGACAAACATCACGTGACTTTTTCTGGTCACAATAAATTATTGTAACCAGGTCTATTTAAGTTTTTTAGAAAATCATATATCAATACATAATCACCGTTAATCGCACGGAACTAAACTAGTATATATAATAATTTTGACTTATTGTTGAATTATTTTAGGAATCACCATATGACTTTGAACTCAAAAAACCAAAATTAGAACCATAGTGATGATACCGATATCCCTCGTCCTATTATCCAATACACCCATATCTTATGTATTCCATATTTGGTATTTCAGTATGTCACGACGTAGGTGTGTACATTAGATTCTTTAGTTAGGCCCTGTTCTCGTCAACTGAATTTGTTGAACTAAACTTATTTTTTAGTAAGCTGAACTGAACTTATTTTTACTGAAACCTTAACAAATTTCTTAAGGATGAATTTATTTTTACTGAACCGAACTTATTGCACTGAATTGAACTTATTTTTACTGAACTGAACTTATTGCTATTGAACTGACTTATACTACTGTACTGAACTTATTTTTACTGAAATTATCTAAATAATTGATGAGGACATGGTCCTATAAGAGAAAAGGTGCTTATTAATATAATGTACATGGTATGTGGTGTTTTAGGCATAACTTAGGAAAAAATATAAAAGGAATGCGCCATTTTGATATACGCACATGTTAGGTTGTGTAAAACTTCTCAATTGGAGTCAGTTTCATTCATCGTCTTTATATTGTGTCATATATAATCACTAGTTTTTTTGTGCACGTATGCTATGCGTGCCTAGCTAAAACTTGCACAAAAAAATTGTTCGTATTCAGTTATTCACTCTTTGATTTCACTATAATTGATTTGAAAATTGTGTTAATTAGTTTTTAATTATACGTTCCTCTTTTTAGTTTCTACCATGGTATTATGTAATTTTTGGTAATTAATTTTGTATTTATTTGGTAATTTTAAACTTTCTTTAAATAAATTTTAAGTTGGAAAGAAATTAATTGAGAAACATTGAATGTTTAATTTATATTTATGAAAGGATAAAAAGTCATTTTATAGGGGGACACCATTGCTCCCCTTGACTTGATATCTACTCTGTTAATTACAATTTTATTACGGTAATGTCATTGTCATACAACACATCTTATTGTATTAGGAGAAAAAAGACCTAAAAAGATCGAGATATATATGTGCATGACAATGTTTTATGTCATTGGTGCACACATAGTATCGTCGTTGGCATGCCCCGTGACTAAATGGTTTGACATGGTCTATATTTTATGATAAAATGGTTTGACCCTACAACCACTATCACAAGCCATGTCCTTTATTAGTTTTAAAAGTACAATTGTGCGAAGTGTATAGTATAAATTTTATTTTTGATCAATAATAATCACAATTAAGTTTTTAATTGAAATGACTTTAATATGGGAAGACATGTGTTGCATTTACATGTCACCTCAATGAACTCGATCTCATGTGAAGGGCGTCATAGGGTAATCATCTATATCGACTTAATTTTTTACCGAGTAGTTGAAATGTCCAATAATACAATTAGTTGATGCACAATAAGCAGATCGAGATAAGGATAAGTGGATAACGTCTTACTATTAACATGTTAGTCTTAGTTTTTTAGTGTATGTGATACACGCACATTTTGATAAGCCTACTAGGTGTCAAACTTAGAATAACATACTTATTATGATTATTAGGGTTTTGCTATTCAACTTGCAATATTATATAAAATTGATTTTGACTACTAGTTGACTTTATTATTCAAAGCTTGTTGATTTGCATGTTTGTATGATCGCATCCGGCGTGATGATCAGACTTGATATATATATATCATCAAGAAGATGCACTGTCAAGAATTGAAGCAGTCACTAACAAAATACCATGAAGATGATTTGTCATATGTAATCTGTTAATTCAATCAATTTAAAACTTAATTAGTTTATTTTTTAGATAATCTAGATTTAAGACTGGGGAACATGGATTTGTAGGAATTAACCTCGATTGTAAGAACAGTTGGAAGAGGAAGATCTTTGTGGGGCTATGTCCCGATTTTCATTTTTTTTGTTCATGCAGCCAACTTCATTTAAGGACTAAGAGTTTGTGTATATTAATCAAAAACAACTAAACTAAAAATAAACTGACGTAAACGGGATCTAAACTTTGATTGATTGATTGATATAAATCTACAAATGTTGTTAATTTTAGTGACCATATTGTGGTGCCTTGCTTGTGTTTTTTGGCTATGAGTATCTCCAATTATTGTGCAAATGTGCATGGTGTGGTGTCATTGGTGAATGGTGATGAGTGTGGCCGGCCCGACCCTTTCTCTGAATTTTCTTGAAGCTTCTAGTCACCGCAACTCAATACTATTATTAAGCAAATCACTGTTAACTTTAGCTATTATGGTGTTGACTTTTCTCTCAAGTTACTCGATTCTAGTGGGTCCCCTACTATAGATTATATTAATATTGATCATTGTGATTATAAGATTGAGTAATTGAGCCTAAGTCGTGATTCATACTAACACCTAATGCCATCATCAAACGTTTGGAGATATTTCTATTAGATCGTCATATTATATTTATCTGTTAGTGTGTTGATCATCCAACTGTTAGAGTATATTTTATTCCCTGACCTCAACCAAAAGTTCAAACTTTTGGTTGAGATGGTCCACCAACTATAAATAGTAGTCGGATAAACAAAACTTGAATTATGTATGTAAGAGAATCCTACTCAAAAATACAGAGTAGTGGTAACTTATTTTGAACATACACGTGATTTTGAAGTGATAAGGTGTTTGAACGGTCGTGAATCATGAATTCCTTATTTGGTGAAAGATTAAAAAAAATTAAAAAAGGAAGGCTACAAGCCTACAGGAAGAGGCTAGTACTTAGTAAATACTTGGATTTACTCCAATTAACTTAACTTGAGTAGGTTGATAAATAGTAATATATATGACCTTATGCTCAAATCACTATTAATTAGTTATTGCTTACTATCATAAATCATAATATTATAAGGTTAAGAGTGGTTGAGGATTTGACGCTAAAAACCTACAAAGATCACATGCAAATCTCCCACCATACATAATAAGGACACACACAAACACACCTCCTTTTCCATCCACATACATCGATCATTCCACTTTTTAGTAGGGTTCCTCTTCCTTCCTTTCATTTTCACATGCTAATTATTAATGTGCTTCATTATCTTCATTTTTCTAACTATGTATCAAATAATTACTTTTTGTTGTGATCTTATTTGTTTCACCTATGTAATTTTTCAATTTATCTTCAAAGGTATATATTATACAATGTTCTAACTTAACTAATCTGTTAAAACATTAAGACTTAAATTAGTAGGTATCCTTAATAATACATTAATCATTTTGCTATTTTGACGACCATTCGTTAGCCAAATGCAACTATATATACAAGATAAAGAATCTAAAAGAACCAATAATTGTAATATATAGTTATGTAAGGAGTATGATAAATCATCTAAGTAGTTGGATAAAAGGTCATCAGAGGATTTTTTCATCATTTCCAACTATTTCTTTGATGGACGACATTTTTATTTACATAGACACCTATCAAAATTGCATAGATGTAATTTTTCTTCTTCTGGTTTTGCTTTTACAGTGGGGACCCTTGTCCTTTTTACGTATTAAAATATTGAAACAATATTATATGCTTTGATTGAGTTTGTTATTCAAGTAGTGTTTGATTATTGATTTACTTCTCGTTACGTGTAATATAAATAGCATTTGTTATCACTTTTACACTTTATTTTAGTACTTTAACCATTTGATGTGTGTGTTATGATGTGTTGTGTGTGGTGTGTTGGAGATACAAGTACACTTGAAGGCTTGGCACCTAGGTGGCGTGCGCCTGCATGACCTTATTGGAATGTCATGGCACGCTACGATAGAATATGTTGTATGCCTTCGTTCTTGCATCACATATTAGAATGGGTCAATGGGCCATGCCTCGCACTAGATCATGTACCCGCAATTGCATATAGGTTAGCTACCCTAAAGGAGGCCCCATACACACCTACGTTTAGACTTTAGGTCGTACTATGCCTATGTGTTAATCACACCTTATAGTTTTTTTTATCATGTTGGATCATATTGTGCTTCATCATTAATCACCTACTATTTATGTTATCCATCACATTAGACGATCCAATATGTACAACTCAACACTCAACATGGTTTCTTTTACGTGTTGTGCCACGCCGTGCCTCGAACGTTTCGCACAATGGCATCTTTCTACCGTTGCGTGAACCTTGGTTTAGTGAGCAAGATTCCCCAATATAGAATTAATGCAAATTGACTCAAAACAGCCCAATGTTTAGTGTCTACTAGTGAAACTACTAGTAGTGTTTTAAGTGAGAGAGAGAGAGAGAGATTGGAGCATTGCAGAGTGCAGACACCGGCATGTGAGCCATAGCCAGCCAAACATCGAAACACGCTTTCCAGTGGGTCCCACTTCCCGATCCTACCACCTTCACCGACACGCCATTTTCCTTTTTATATTTCTTTTTTTTTTTGTCTTTCATTTTTTCTACTTTTACAATTACACACAATTTTATTTGTTATTATAATTAGGTAAGAGCTACGAACGTCTCGGACGTGAGAAAGTTAAATAACAATGGAAGAATTAAATTAACGCGTGATTTTGGTATCTATTTTAAAAATTATACTCGTATTATTTTAGAAATATATTTAAGATTTAACTAATGGATGGGACGTCCGTTAGTAAAATTGTTTATATTAAGTATTTGATTCCTTTAATCACATTGTTTTTTTTTGCTTGCTTGCTTGCTTTTGGCACACATTTTCATGCAGTGCCTTATGATTATGTGAATATGTGTGTGATTGTTCTAAAATTAAAGCCTTATTCAAATTTGTGTTTGAAGCTTGATCTAATTTTTTTTTCAATTTTTTGACAATTGTCAAGTCTTGAGCTTAAAAAGTGGTGTGTAAAATATTGATAAATATATCTCGTTTCTCAATTTGAAGGCTCTAATACAAAATGTTATTGTGATTGTGAGTGGGAAATGTTAGAGAAAGGAGTGGTCCTCGAGTGATGAAGGGATAGATGAGAAGGAAGACATACAAAATGAAATACGAAGTAAAACATTCTTAGATTGATTTTTAAATTTATTTTTATAATTGTTTGTTCTAAATGAAGAAGTTAATTAACTCACACTATTAATTACTCAAATAAACGATCCAATATTATATAATTGTTTGCTAAATATTGTCATCAATTTAGAAACGAATCTAGAAATTGCATGCATCGTACTCTACTCATATCATAAAAGTTTATATTTTCTGTATATGACGAGTATAAGGAATAATGCCAACAAAAAAAATTGTATTTTTTATAATAGTTGAGATATACTTCTAATGTTTTGATCAAGAGGAAAGAGAATTAATTTCGTTTAAAAAATATCTCGTATTTATTACATTCATTTAAATGATTTTGAAAAATCTAACGTAACTGTATTTTTTATGTGTATAAATTAAGTACAAAATTAATTTGAAAAATACTAATTTCTAATGTTTCGAGTATATTATTTTTTCGGCATATGATAATTTTTTAAATTTAGTAAGTTTTAAGTGCACGCATTGTGTCGGATTTAACCTAGTGTATTTAATTTAACACCCAACCCTAAAAATAAAATACTGTACAAAATTTGAGATTTAGTCAGCAAAATACATAAATATTCCTTTGAAGAAACATTAAAAACATAAAAAATCCTCTTAAATCTTCTCTTTTCTCACTCATTTCCCTCCCACAATCTCACTCATTTTCTCTTCTTTCAACTCCTCATCCTGTTCCTCTCTGTACCGCACTCATCAAACCCCACATTCTTCTTTCTTCTCTCTCTTATTACTTCTTCAAGAAACACTCTTTTTAATCTTTGTTCAATTCACCATTTTTTTCAATAATTTTTTTGGAATAATTTCTGCTTAATTACAGCAATGCGGTCGTTTTTGTGCTTGAGCTTGCTGCAATTTTGTTCACCATTGTTGTTGTCGAAGATCCTTACAGATTCTTTGATTGGAATGTCACTTATGGTGACATTTACCCTCTTGGTGTTCGTCAACAGGTTTGATAAATCCTTTAAGTTTTAATTCTTTCTTTTTTCATAGTTTAATTTTGCCAAAAAATCTGGTTTTTGCAAGATTTGATTTTTGATCTTGGGTTTTTTAATTTTTGGTAATTTGCAGGGTATTTTGATTATGGCAATTTCCAGGACCTGATATTCACTCAGTTACTAATGATAACCTCATCATCAATGTTCACAATAGCCTTGATGTTCCTTTTTTTTTTCATGGTAAGTTTAGTTCATTAAAATTGCATTAATGGGTGCTTTAAAGATTTGATCTTTTTTCATATTTTTGTAATTAGTGTTTGTTTTAGTGGCATTATCAGTCCTTCTTTCTTTGTTTAGTAAGTGATCATTTGGAGATTCAAGAATGTGTACTGTGATAAAAAGTTAGTAAAAAAATTAGTGTTGCTAACTTTTATGTTTGTTTGTTAACACGTGATTTTGGATCGTAATTAAATTCTAAAATAAAATGTGATTTTGTCGTAGATCTGAGTTCAGTGATGCTGATGCCCTGGTTTCTTGTGAGCTTTTTTATTGCAACATTTTGTGTCTGTATAATCAC
The DNA here is from genome assembly GCA_008642245.1 of Bassia scoparia. NCBI lineage: Eukaryota > Viridiplantae > Streptophyta > Magnoliopsida > Caryophyllales > Amaranthaceae > Bassia > Bassia scoparia. The sequence goes on along the minus strand of SNQN01002461.1, from coordinate 58,357 downwards.
AAAGATATTTTCTTATAACTATTTTCTTTCTTTTTCATCACTCTTTTTCAAAGCAAGACTTTATCTTATCTTTTGGTATTGGATTGTCTTTTACTCATTTTAAGATGAGTATTTTCATGAAAATTGTTTATTTAGAATCTGTTCCTTTCTTCTTGGTGTGACCAAGTGAGTAGTGAGGAGTGACTAGGCTTAACACATTAAGAATAACAAACTACACTTCCATTTTTTGATAAGGAAATAAACTTATATGTTTGAATGGATTAACTAGCCTAATCGAATCGATAAACTTTCGATTAGTGATAACATGTAACCATTGTTTTGGCCACGGTCGAGGAAACTATAGTCGAGGTGACATTGTTGACCCAAGTACGAGTGTGCGAGTATAATTACCGTGACATCGACGAGAGTTGCCTTGGAAAGATCATAGTGTATGTGGTTCTTAATCAGTCTAGTGTTGTTACAAGTAGGTGCACATATTTTTGAGGTGAAATCTAATTGTGTAATTAATTAAATATGGAGTACATCTTTTAGATCTGATAAATGTACTAAACAATTAMTTATTCTGACTTTTCAACTAAGAAAGAATCACTTACTAGTACTGTACTACTATATTACTGATGCAAACTTTGACCGACAAGCTATGTTTGCATAAACTTGAGTATTTCCTAGTACTTAAAGATTGATTTTTAATACAAAACAGTTATGAGTGAAAGTATTGATTCCTTTTAACTTTTAACTTCAGCTTTAGACAGTGAATGTTACTTGTAATTAGTGTAAACTGATTCTCCTTTTGTCAGATTTCAGAATCAGCTTCATTTTAAGAATGTTTGAGCAATGAGTTCATCTTTTATATGAATGCAGTGAAAGTTTAGGATAGTTTTTCATGTTATATTTAATACTTTAAAGTACCTTTTACTATTTTAAGACTAATCTTTCAATTATAAGTGGAAAAAAAATGGAGCAGGACCATTTTGCCGTCTAGTGGACTGTTTGGTTGTTCCTGATCTAAATTTCTTCTTGCCCTTATGGCATTCTGGTCCATCATTGAATGTTGTATGATAAACTGTTAAAGGTGGGACCATTTGAATTTATGTACATCCACTTCGAGTTCGATTACATTATGAATTCTGTTAAAACAATGAAAGCTCATCACTATGTGTATCTTTGAGAAATTTGCGGTGCGCGGTTGAGTCTAATAAGATTTAAATCTTGTTTATGTGTATTCGGTTGCATGAGGCAGAGCTGATTTTGGGTCTGGCCGGTGTAATACCAGGGCGGTGCTGTTTGGCCCTGGTGTTGGCTGGGTCGAAAATTTTCTGTCCAAGCCCCTTGCTACACTGATCAGCTCCATGATAAGAAACCATTAATTCTCAGTAGGACTTTAATCTTCATTTGAGTGAATCTTAATCCTAGGAAAACTGAAATTTTCTGTGTTAGGTATACTTTACAGAACTATAGATTTAAGGCTGAGTATATTGTTCATTATATGACACTCAAATGCCAAGGTTGAGTTCAAGATATAATTCTGCTAGTATAATTTGAGGACTATTCATTTGAATGACATAAATTCGTTTTGCCAATGATTGTATTTATCACGTTATTAAAATGTTCTGCTCTTGTTGGTCTGTCAGGAATGGAATTCAGAACAGGAGGAATTCTTTTGAAGATGGTGTGTATGGAACAACATGCCCAATTCCCCCAGGGAAGAACTTTACTTACATCCTCCAAGTCAAAGATCAGATTGGTAGCTTTTATTACTTCCCTTCTCTCGGATTCCACAAGGCTGCCGGTGGTTTCGGAGGTATCAGGATCCTTAGCAGGCCTAGGATTCCGGTTCCTTTCCCTGACCCAGCTGGTGACTACACTGTTCTCATTGGAGATTGGTACAAGGCTAACCACACTGTAATTCTCACAACCTCTCATTTGGCTWTTTTCAGTATTTTGGCTRTAGATTCAGAAGAATATGTGCAAAATTGGCAAAGTGGTTCTTTTATTCAGCCACTGCTTTTACTTTGTCTAGAGGTAAGGGTATGCATTTTTCCAGAGGAGCTGACAAAACATTTGTTTGGTTGTTTGCAGGATTTGCAAAAAACCTTGACAATGGGCACAAGCTTCCTTCACCAGATGGAATCCTAATCAATGGTCGTGGAGTGTGCCACCATCAATGTTGAACAAGGTAATAAACATTTTAAAAGAACAATATATTACTCAAATTCACCTCAGAGAAGATAATTGTTCACAGTTCATCCTCATTCTATATGCTTTAATTTATGTGCAAACTTCTAATAAACAACTTCATTTTTTTCATTGAACAGGAAAGCTTACAGACTCAGGATCTCCAATGTGGGTCTTGAGAACTCACTCAACTTCCGTATCCAAGGCCATAAGATGAAGCTGGTGGAAGTTGAGGGGACCCATACCCTTCAGACCTCTTTCTCTTCACTCGATGTTCACGTGGGACAATCCTACTCGGTACTTGTCACAGCTGATCAGCCTCCAAGGGATTACTACATTGTAGCTTCATCCCGTTTCACCAACCCTGTGCTTACGACCACCGGGTTCCTTCGCTATTCCAACTCTGGAGGAAGGTCCAAGGCCAATTCCTGGTGGTCCCACGATCCAGATTGACTGGTCCCTTAACCAGCTCGTTCTGTCAGGACCAATCTTTCTGCAAGTGGGCCAAGGCCTAACCCAAGGTCTTATCATTATGGTATGATCAACACTTCTAGGACCATCAAGCTGCAGAATTCTGCTGGCCAAGTGAACGGCAAGCAGAGGTATGTGTTAACAGTGTGTCATTCATCCTGCGGACACCCCCTTAAGCTCCGGGATTACTTCAAAATGGAGGATTTTCAGTGTGGGAAGCATCCCCGATCGCCCAAGTGGTTCAGGGATTTACCTTGCAACTTCTGTGATGGTGCTGACTATAGATCTTTCATCGAGATTGTGTTTGAGAACACTGAAGATATAGTTCAGAGCTGGCATCTGGATGGTTACAGCTTCTTTGTTGTTGGGTAAGTCAGAAAATAACACAGCAACCTCTAAGATTCAGTATAATATACCAACTTTGAACTCTTAGTTTATCTGCAAATTTTAATTGTGCTTTTCGTAAACAGAATGGATGAGGGACATGGTCAGTAGCCAGCAGAAACAATTACAATCTTCGTGATGCAGTTTTCCGTAGTCCACACAGGTATGAACAACAATGAACTGTAATTCTTTTCCCCTGTGGACAGTATAATCAAACGAATTGAACTGTTATGTTTATGTAACTAAAAATGCAGGTTTATCCCAAGGCATGGACTGCAATCTGGTTGGCATTGGACAATGTGGGTATGTGGAATTTGAGGTCTGAGTTCTGGGCGCGCCAATACTTAGGGCAGCAATTCTACCTTCGAGTACACACCATCAACATCCCTAAGGGATGAATTCCCAATTCTAGGAATGCTCGCACCTGTGGAAGAGCAGCAGGCAGGCGCACAAGGCCTCTAGCATAAGCTAGCTAGCATAGTTAAGTGAGTTTGGTGGCACGGTGTAACTTATATTATGAGTAGTTTGGTTGAATTAAAGCAAAGAGATAAGCAAAGCTTTGCTTTGATTTGCAGTAGATTCTTTTGGGTGCTATATAGCACCAGTTAGTCCCACTGTCCCAGAATGAGGCTTGTATATTACCTATACTTGCATTGTAAACGCTACGTCGCCCTCCTCTCGAGGTCGTATTCTTTCAATTTTAAATAATATATAGTAATGTTCATCTCCAAATTCTCTGCTTTTGTACTCTTATTACTATCTTTGTACACTTATGCTTAGTCGATGGCAGCATTTTCAGTTACAAAATGAGCATGGTTATGATGAGGATGAACCGAAAAAGAAAACAAACGAAAGTACTTGTAAGAAGGAAAATGGTACATTTTTTTGGTGCTAAGAGAGCCACATGGGCAGGGATGAGAACGATCCCAGAATCTCCTGGAACAGGAGGGAAGCTTTGACGAGTCTATCTTTAAGACTATAATTACTACACAAAGGCAGTGATATATACGGAGTATAATAGTAGCACGGTTGCGCTAACAACACTATACAAGGAACCTTGATTACAAATTTACTATACACATGGAGGCATGGAGCTTGATTACAAATGAGTTCATAACATTTGACTCGACACAATTTATGAAATGCATATTTGATTGCTTATAATTTAATTATATTAAAATGAATTATACGGAGTACAATTTTTATATTCTTAGTTTTATAGTACCTTAATTCAAATGAGATCTCACATTTACAATTAGTAATTTGAACACAATCTTCAAATGATTCATTCTCAACCACATCGTTCGTCAAACAAAATTCATTTGCAACCAAAATTGTTAATCATCATTAAGGTAAAGCTAACAAACGATCCAGAACATTAAATAAGGTAGCTAAAAGTAGAAATATTTAATTGAAATAACATTAATTACAGCGATTGATGTGTGATTTTCACATGTATGCTACCATTTTATCAATTTAGAAAACATATTTGATGCTTAATAAACTCCCAAGGTGCTTGTTAGCAATACCATATTTCATCTACGAGTAATATAATAACTCCTATAAAAAAAAACAGAGTAATATAATCAATGTTCATTTAATCGGACTAATATATTATCCAAATTAGAAATAAAGTCAGCCATTACAGCGTGAAGAGCATCTAAATTGTGTTATTTAATCGGACGTGTTATACACATGATCTCATTTAAATTGTCTTCTTTTAGCTCGTTTTTCTCGTCAAAATAAAAATAAAAAAAATTGTCTCTTCAGTCTTAGCTAATTACGTTTGACAACTTCCATCTAATCCATTTTCACTTCACTCCTTAAATTCTTCAAATTGAGCAACGGTTTCTTACTTCCATACTTCATCAATCATTCATTCATATCTTCATCTGAATAAGATTATCAAATTTCAATTTAGTTTTTCGAGGTCTTTTTCAGGGAGGGCGTACCAATTCAGCTATCAATCCTGAGCTTGTTCTTGCTTATAATTTCCCGAGGTTAAATTCAATCCCCTTCTTTCGAACAATATGTTTAATCAATCAATGTAATTGCATCTTGTTAATTTGTTAGATTATGATTATGTTTGCTGTTTATTACAATCAATTTCTGTTTTAATGCATAATGATGATTATGATTTATGAATATTCGATTTTCGTCTTTGATTATAGCTATATAATTTCTGCAATAATTTTGATTACAATTTTGCATCTTGTTCATTTGTTTAATGGTGATTATGTTTGTTGTTTATACGAATTAGTTGCTGTTATGAATGATGTTGTTTTACAATCAAGCAATGTTTTTCCATTCTTTTGTTTTGTTAAATTATGAATATGTTTAATGTTTATGCAATCAATTTCTGTTTTTAATGTATAATGATGATTGATAGACCATTCGTTTCTCTTTCCTTTGATTATAGCTACTTAATTTCTACGGAGTACAATAATTTTATTTGCAATTTTGCATCTTGTTCATTTGTTTAATAGTGATGATGTTTATTGTTCATACGAATTAATTGCTGTTACGAATGATGATGATTATTTGTGTTTTTGTGTGGATGGAACATGTGATGAGCAGACGACATTCCAGTATTCTGAGAGGTAATTTTAAGCCCTTGAATATCTCTCTCAAAGTTATGCTGAAAATCAGATGTTTAGGAAGTTTGTGTTCCGAATTTGATTAATCTCAAACTATGAACTATAACCTTCTATCTTCCTAATATACTCCCTGGCTAGGAGCAATTTTCCACTATATTTGCTTCTTAAACACATCTCGGTTTTAGATTAGGTCKTAGCCTACTCTGTAGTCCCTAATAAGTTCAATACTTTGAACTTGCACACTATCCAATTTTTTACTCTTAAGTCTCTTATACTTCGTATAAAATCAAGATTAGTGATGTATGTCTTTAGATACATTGAATATGTTTTTTTGCTTCCATGTCACTTTGGTTGTATTGTTTGTTCCAATCAGAGATGTTGCTGTATATGCACTTGGTATTGGAGCTTGCGGGACTAATGCAGTTGATGCCAATGAACTCAAGTATGTTTACCACGAGGATGGTCCAACGCTTTAAGGTGTGAATAATTCTTTTTTCTTTGTGAATTTTTATCAATTGGTTTCACTATTGATACTGCTTGCCTATTTAATGATTTTCACGTATGCCAATTAAATGGAAATTCCTTTCAGTAACATACTTAGCAAAGTGGTGATTTTATACAGACTACTGTAATTCTTTTTTAGATGCAAAAATTCATGTCAAGACATTTTTTTTAAAATGGAGTGATTTTTCAGTTAAGGATTCTGCCAATAGCCCAAAAGAGTTACATTTAATGCATGAGATGAACAACGGATTAACATTTTCTTAGCTGCCTAGCTGGTAGATTGCAAAATAAACTTCGTTTGTGAGACCGACAATTGATGTATCCATGTGACAATATTATTTTAGTGTGTCATGCATGGTAATACACAACTATTGATCTTGTCCACAAATGCCACAAAGCTCCCACCTTTAAAATTTACTCGTTGGAAGTTGTTTACTGTTGGAGCAGTGACTTTGATTTTAGAGTTGCTTCAAGGCATCTTCAGTGAATACTGACTGTTATGGCCATTGAAACCACTACAGATAATTAGGCTCATTCTATAAAAGTTATTCGAGACAACTCACTTTCTCAACCTTTATGTACTTCATTTTTAGCCCTCCAGAAAGTCATTCTAGACCTGTCTCATTTTTTACCCAAATTTTCTCCCACTGCTAAAGATTACAATATGATGCCCCTCATCAAAAATCAACCTCAAATAACATATATGGTGCCTTCTAGCATGTATTCATTATTGAGCAGAGAAGCCTATCCTTTTAGGAAGGAAAAGGACCTCGAAATCATGTTATATGCCCCTTTACAGCAAATTTGCGTGTCTCATGATATGGGTATTGGAACCACCACACAAAAGTTGGTTGAACCCTATATTTTTAGTGACCTTATACTTCGTATTTGCTGCCCTCAAAATCATTTTTTTACCTATCCCATTTTTTCCCAATTCATCTCCTACATTCGTGAGGATCACATGTGGTGCCCATGGTCAATTTTTATCCTCAGATAATAAGTATGTGCTCATACACACACACATTTCACCACTAAGTAGCGAGGGAAGGAAAGGACCCTTGAATTCATCTTATATGTCTCCTTTTCGCACTTAATTTTGCGTGCTTCGTAAATATGGCATTGAAACCACAACTCATTATATCAGCTCATTCTATAAAAGTTTGTACAATACTTACTTCTGTGACCTATATACTTCGTTTTTAGCCCTCTGAAACATCTTTGGACCTGTCTTATTTTCCCAATTTTCTCCACATGCTTAGGATCACATATGGTGCCTCTCATTAATTTTCAGCGTACAAGTATTGTGTCTCTACGCACGTTTCACTCCTGAGCAGCGAGGATGTTCTTTTGGGAAGGAAATTGAAAAGGACCCTAAATCACCATATATGTCCTACTTGTTGCACCAAATCTTGTGTCCTCATTATTTCCAAAGCATACTTTTACAAACAGCATGTTCTGGATTAATATGTTTCAATGATAGAACATGCAGATACTTCTTAAATCCTTGATAAAGAATTTGTCGCTGAAGATACTTGAAGTGACAAACATGTTTAATTTCAACCATGCAGTTCTTGCCAACTTTTGCAGCGATATTCTCTCTAAGTTCTATTCCTAAGCTCATCCATATTCCAGGAATGAGTGATACTTCTCCTTCTCTATCTAATTTGTGTGCCATCAAATTATCCTGTAATGTTGCAGTGAGGATCTTGTCTTTTGTTCCAAATCAAAGTTTTTGAGGAACTGTATCTACTGGTAGATATTTACTATTGTAACATTTTAAATTTTACACATGCAATATCGTTAAATCATCAATTGAGTTTCTGACATGTCTATTTATTTCAGGTTTGATCCAAGACTTCTCCTGCACATGGACAACAATATATAGATTTTACAAGCCACTTTCACCAAAAATTGTGTAAGGATTCTCTGGTTGTACTGTTTCTAGTAATTGCCAATTCCTCGTTCTTAGGAAGATCTTCTCAAGTCCTTACATTCTTCTTTCATGTAGAAATAAATAACTGGCATATTACTCTTGCTAGTAGCTATACTTCTTTTCTTTTCAACTGAGTGTAGTAGCTACATGCCTGATACCCTGAAATCTTGCCAATGAAGTCTATGTTTGAAGTGTCACCCAAAGGTAGTCTGTATACTTTTCAGATGTACCATCCATCTTTTCTTAATATTCAAGTGAAATTGAGGAAGAATGTTGATTTTTGTAATGCATGTAATGTACTGAATTAACCCGGGCTTTACCTGTTCAATGACTGATCTGTTTCCCTTTTCTCACCTCCTCATTTCTGTTAGTCAATTGCTTTTTGCATTCAGGACAGATCCACAATTTCTTTATCCATATTTGAAGTGTAGCAGCTGCTAATTTCAGTTAGATGTTTGTATGCAGATCAGAAACAAGGCAAGAGTTGCGGTTGCATGATAAAGTTGATAATGCTTACTTCTCTTATGGATTCACAATTAGACTTCTTCATATCAAATAGACCAACTATAAACATTTTCTGGAAATTAAATCAACACTGCACAAGGGCTTTCATTTATCATGCCTTTGCCAGGGTTTACTAATGCAGTATGCTTAGTTGTGTTGAGTTGGAATATATTTCATTTATCATGCCTTAAAAGCTAATGTCAAGCACAATTAGTAAGATAGCTTCAGATAGCTGTTAATTTTACTGAGATGATTCAGAAGCTCTCCATTTAGATGACTTCTCAATAGCTCATTACCGAGATGCTTTAGTTTGCAGGTAAAGCAGCTATCCTGGAATATAGAGATGACAAGTTTTGATGAGGAATTGGGCAACACACTTTGCATGAACAGGTTAGTGTATTGTTAAATGGTTCATGTTTTTCTGTTCTGATACTGATCAAATCATCAGAAGCCCCCCATAGTGGGGTCAGCTAACAAGTGAAGAGTATTGTATGATTGAAAAGAGTATTTTCTACTGTGCAGGACAACAATCTTTTTGAGGGGTGCTGGTGGTTTTTCAAAGTCTTCTCATCCTTATTCTTTCACAAATTATTCTGGGAGCCAGCCTCCTGCCGTTAAGATACCTAAAAGTAAACCTTTTGCATCATTTGAGGATATCACTCAACCGTCTCAGGTTTGTTGAAAAAAAGAAAAGAAAAGAAAAATGTACACATTTATACATTTATGACTTAAAGGACTCTTCCGCCATTTATATTTTGTGTTGCTATCAGAAACACAATACTCCCTCCGTTTCTAAATGTTTGATATATTTAGAAATTAGAATCTTGACAATGTGCACAAGAATATCTAATTGGCATAGTGTCAAAGTGAAATGGGTAGAACTTTTAGAGGAGGGAGTATATCCACTRAAGACTCAACTTTACTTATTGGTTTGCCTGAACGTGTCTAAATTACTTAAGATGATGGAATGTCTGTAGGATTTTATGGTCTAACAACAATTTCTAATGTTTCTTGATTATGTTGCAGGCTCTGCTATACAGACTTTCCGGTGATTACAATCCATTACATTCTGATCCTAATGTTGCCAAGATTGCAGGGTATATTTTTCTTGTAATTAGCTCCAATATACAAATACAAGTTTATTGCATCTTGTCAACCCTTTGCTTAAAGAGGAAGAGAGGGAGAAGGAGAGAAAGAAAAAGAGCTTCTTTGTACTTGCCTCTCATGTGAATGATATGCTCTCATCATCATTGGAGTTTAAAATTCATTTCAGCTTTTCTGCATTTGCTCTGCATATGCCTCTCTTGGGATTGATATGTTCTTATTGTCATTGGACTTTAATGCAGCTCAGCTAAATTATCTGCTGATGGTGATAATTGATGAATATATAGTCTAATTCATAGTTGTCATTGCTCGCATTGTTTGAGCAGTTTTTGAGATCCGGCTCTGCTTTAGATATTTTCTTGAGATCATACACTGCTTTTCACTACATATAAGTGGATTGTTTCATGTCATTACATCGTGTACTTGTACAATTTTGAATGTTCTTACTCCTTCATTTGATCTTTAAAAATGCTTTTCATTATCAGTTAATAGTGTAGATGCATTGGTTCCTATTCATCTAATGACCAAGATGTGAGATATCTTACTGTTTCCATACGTTAGAATCCTTTTTATTTTGCTATAACCTCAAAGCCTTAATGTGCCTAGGTCTTTCCTTACCTTTTCTCATATTTTCCTTCTGGCCAAATATTTGTGAYGCTTCTTCTATGTGGGTTGGAGACGGAAAGTTGTTAATGTTATGTTGATCTATATTGTACAGATTTTCTCGTCCTATTTTGCATGGTCTTTGCACTCTTGGCTTTGCAGTCAGAGCAGTTATTAGATGTATTTGCAAAGGGGACTCAGACATGGTGAAAAGTCTATCTGGTCGGTTTCTTTTGCATGTCTTCCCTGGTGAAACTTTGATCACGGAAATGTGGCTCGAGGGTTTGAGGTAATTAAGATTGCTAAATATTGGCACTGCTATCGTCCTAATGTTGCTGCATCAATTATCTGATGGTTTGTCTGTATAAGCAGGGTCATATACCACGTAAAAGTGAAGGAGAGAAACAAAGTGGTGCTCTCTGGTCACGTGGACTCAAAACCGTCTGTCTTCACAGTTATGATTCATCGATTGAAATCGAACAGTCCTGTATGCTTTTTCTGTCTTTACTAGTTCTTGTAGATTATAGAGAACCACAGCTACTTCGATAAACTGTACAATAAGAATAAAATATGGATGCAGAGACTTAATTTTCTAGTGCAAACAAAGGGTATCCTTTCCCATTATTTTGACATATTACTGAAGATTCAATGCTGTTGTATCACCGTTTGGTAAATTGCAAGTATCTGTAACATTTTCGGTATGCGGTATGCGTATGGATGCATTTGTACTTTGTACTGATTGTTCTCCACAGAGATAAATAAAATCCCTTTTTTCTGTAGTTGTAAAGGAATACCGTGGAACCACTCATATCGGAATCGTATAACCGAATACTTTCTGGTATGTTCAAAGAACTATATTCTTTGCTTCATTGCTCACCTTTTTCTCATATGAGTTGACAACTGAGTTATCCTTCAACTATCTTTTGTCCAATTCTTTTGATGTCTTTATTCTTCTGTAGTTTTCATTGTTTAAGGAGTAAGACATGGAATATTTGCTTATACGTACAACGGTAGCACAGAGCTTATTGCTTTTGGCAGCAGAATGTTTTCATTACTTATTCGTAAATTTCGTTGTATAAAAAGGAATTGGTTAGTCTTTCTATCATTATCCTCTGGTCCATAATCATGTCTAGCTTGAGGTTCTCGATTTCCAGTACAACAGAAGCAAGTTCAACCCGAACCAAAGCGTTTGTTTTCCTTCAACAACAAGCAATACTCTAGCACCTACGATCTTCCAGCCAAACGAGGATGAAATGAGGAAGGTGTTTGATAGGTTCGACAAAAACAAAGACGGGAAGATATCTCAACAAGAGTACAAGGCCATACTCCGAGCTATGGGGAAAGATGAAGTCATGGTGAGAGAAGTTGGTAAGATATTCAAGTAGCTGACTGAACAAAGATGGATACATTGACTTCAAGAGTTCATGGCGCTGCACAAGAGGAGGCGGAGGCGGAGTAAGGCTATGGACAAAGGATGCGTTCCGAGTGTTCGATTTGGATGAAGATGGGAGATAGTGCAGAGGAGGTGCATGAAATGCTGAAGAGGCTAGGAGAGCGAGTAACGCTTCTCGGACTGCAGGAGCATGGTGGGTGCTGTTGACACTGATGGAGATGGGTTCATTAGTATGAGTGAGTTCATGACTATGATGATCGTATTTAACTCGCTATCTAGACATATATGTCTAGTTGTCATGATTTTATATGGATGTAATTCATCAGTTCAAGTTTTAAGTGGAAGTTTACGTATTCATTTCAAGTTTTAAGTGAAAATTCGCATATCGTGTAAAACAGTGTTGTATCGTATTTGAATTTTCAATATGTTTGTGTTGTTTGATAAAAAAAAAAAAAAAAACAAGTTTCTTCTTAGTTGAATCCTCTTATATCCGTTGGTTATTAAACAAATTTTTTTAGAAGGAAAGATGAAAAAAAAAGACTTAATGACTAAAGATACATAAAAAAGTCGATTTCACCCAAATTCTGAGGCTGGAATTGAAAGCCTTGGCTAGGTTTGGCCTTGGTTAACACTATCGATGGTCGTATGTGTGGCTAAGGCACGCGTGTGCCGTTTGTGGGAACAACGCTAGTACCCGTTGGGGCATAGGTGTGTCGCAAGGTGTAAGCGATGCTATGTCCAAGTTAGCGGAATATGAGGGTTCTAAGTAAGTATAAAGTCTTTTGCATGTTAGCTTATCGTCCATGAATACTTAAGGGTCGTTGGATACAGTTGTTAGTTTCGAGCAACGTACGGATAACGCCTAAATGGTGTCTCGTAGGAGAAAAGCATTTTATAATTAACTTTTTAGGGGGAAGTCCTTAGCATGGTCATGGCTAGGGGCGTGCTTAGCACTTGTGTAGCATGTTAGACACTATGAGATATTGGTCATTGTTAATTTGGAATTACGTCCAACGAAATTGCATAATTTATTTCTCATTGTAATTAGTTTAATATAAGTTTTTAAATGACCGCACGAGTTTAATATAAGTTTTAAAATGGTCACACGATCGTGTGCTTATAGTGCTAGTATACCATCAACTTGCACTTCTCCACTAGTTTTCATCTACACCTATATCCTTTTGATTCAATTCATCTACCTTTCAATTTTCAGGTAATTTTTTCAATTCTTTGGTGTTAGGGTTTTGTTATGAGTTGTGATTTAGGGTTGTATCAATTGATTAGTTTTCGGTCTCAACTCTTGTGCAATTAGGTTTTTGGTACATAAATATCAAATGAACACCCCAATAATTCTCCCTTTACATGTGAAATAATTAAACTAAATACGGAGAATCATTGGCATGTCACCGCACGTGTTCAACGTTTAGGCTAAACAATCTTTCTGCAGCGGAATCAAAAAGGATATAGTTCAACCAAATTATAAATTCGAAGATGTATAAAATCGATTGACAAGTTGAACCGTTAGGCCTTATTCGTAAACCATAATAAAATTCCTTTTAAACAACCAATGGATCTAAGTTGCAAAGTCGTTATGTAAAGTCTACGTTATTAATCAATTTTATAGCCGATCGGCTCTCACAATCCCAACATCCAGCTAGTCATCTGATTGCAAATCCTGTAAAAAGTCTGCTCCCCATAATTTCCAATGAAATAAGGATCATCAAGGTCACCAAAGGAAGAAAAGTGGACAGCACACAAAACCAAAAACACGCAATCAGCAAAGTGAGTACACCAGATTACGAATCAGAAATAACGTGAAGCATCTCCCCTAAAAACTGACTACCAAGTACGACACCTGCTTAAACAAGAGAAAACCACACTGTGGTGTTCATAACCATCAACAACATCATACGCATACAAATAATCCAAATACAGAACATATCACTACTTATTAATATAACTGCCCAATACATTACAAATCCAAATCCTCAATTGCTCCTGTTAACCTGATTTCCCTGCAGAAACTCAATTGACTCCAAATACTGACTCAAGACATTCTATTACATTTATTATGATATGAGCAACAGACAAGGCTGTCCAAACCATGTTCACATTTAGGACATCAACCAGACCAAGTGTCATCAGACACAAGTTGCCACAGAACCCATGCCTCCCGTCGAAAGACATCAAAAAACCAGTAAACAGATGGCGAACGGGCGTGACTCCGTCACCATAGTTAGATGAGATCTCAAACTAACCCCAATTTGGATAAAACCTTTATAAACATAGTGAAGAGAGACGCGTCTGAACAAACGGCTCTCGGAAGGAACGATTAGTCGCACCCCAACCCCTGAATTGTCAATACTCTAGACGTGCACAAGTCGGATTTTATGCTCATTCGTGTTATATTTAGCTGTTAATTATTGACAAGTTCTACGACCCACAAAAAGACCACAAACACATACCAATTGTTTTAGCACAAATCATTCTTAGTTAAAGAACCTGTGACAAGCCAACTACCTCGTCATTAAGAACTTCAATGCTTCCCTTTACTCAATTCCAACATAAGGTCTGAACGAGTAATAAAATTTCCCTATGAACAAGATAACTAATTCACTTAATATCATCATTGTATTATAAAACAACGCTCATTGAAGCAAGTTATACTTGACTCCATTAAGCATCAACAGACCAACCAAATTATCTAGGCACTAGACTAATCTTCAATCTCTCATATAATTCTCGATAACAACCAAAATCCTCAATATTCCACAGTTCCTCATTATCGACCAATACTAAATAGATGACTTATTCGTGACTCCCAACAATTCCAAAGGAAACATATACATCAAAGGATACATATCATTATACGTCTAGAATTCCAATAGTACGTACTTGAGCAATTGAAATAAATCAATCCAATACTCAGAAATCGACCTCTACAAAGTTCTCTCCTAACCATTTACAAAACTCGAATCAACACACTGACGTATTACAGCAATACTGAGAAGCTTAAACAGCCTCGAAAATCATTCGAACAATGTTTTTTAATACCTCACAAAA
>SNQN01002461.1:33039-43601 GCA_008642245.1 Bassia scoparia | reverse complement strand
GAATAAATTAAAGAAAATTAGAATAAATTAAATAAATTCACAACCGCACAAATGAATGAGAAATGGTTTAGGGTTTTTCGTCTTATTTGGTATAAAATTTGGGCCAAAAATGTTAAAGCCCACAATAGAAGCTAAGTAGAAAATATAAAGGTTTTATAAATTAACAYYTTTATAGGTCGACCCAACCCACCAGCCCAACCCATTTAATAAACGGGTTAGGCGGGTTGAAATCAGGTTGAAAATTTCAACCTGACCCAACCCATTAATTAAATGGGTTGGGTCAACCCAATAATCTTAATGGGTCGAAAATCTTGACCCAACCCTTTAATAATAGGTTGGGTCGATTTTTTGCAGCTCTAACTAGGTCCACTCGTAAATTAATATATAGCTGTCATATTTTAAAGGAGTAAACAATTAGACTGAAGTGACAAGTCAAAAAGTATTACTGCACCCAATGAAAAGTTAAACTTTATGTGACACGCAATTATTGACTGCACAAAGGACAAAACCCTTTATTTATCCACGCATTACATAAATGGGACATCGATTGTAACCTCCTGGAMGTTCATTACGCTTCAGTGAGACGTCCATAAATATGAATTAGCCGTCTGTTGAGTGTATTGAAGACGTCCACAGTCGCTACTGGTACATCAATTGCAAAGCAACCTTCTGGAAATGATTTTACTGTCCAACTACATAAACGCGAAATGACCATCCTACCCTGGGAGGCTGGGAGTGACCATTCTCAGTCGTTCACTGTGGTGTGATAATCACCCCTCCGCTAAGAAATAGTGTTTTATAAGGTGATTTTTTAGATTTTTTTTATAAGGTAGACGTAGTTATTTTTAAATTGGAAAATTTATAAGGTGGTTAATCACAATTATTCCTTGTTTTTATGGCCTTGAGTGAACATGAGATTTATTCAGTATAATAGTAAAATCTTAAAAGTCGTGAAATGTTAAGTATATTGTAATACTCCGTACATGAAAGATTGATACTAGTTCTAAAAGTTWTGGTTGCTATGATTCATACATGAAGTTGAAAATCTCAACCCATTAAATTTATTAAGTTGGGTTCGGATTTAGAGTTTTAACTTGGGTCAACCCAAAACCAACCTAGAATCTTACATACTTCCTCCGTAACAGGTAAGATGCTTCAGTTTTCGAAAACGGCAGTTTCACATTAGATGCATCACTTTGGTTTCTTTCCTTTTTTGGAGTGAAGACCACTATTAAAATACACATTTTTCTCTCTTTTATGTGGGGACCACAATTAAATTCCTATTTTTTCTACACCTACTTTATTAAAATATTCATCAATACACATACTTTAATACTTTTTTCRTCTCTTTTTTGATCCCCAATTACACACCTCACCACCATTAAAATTTTGCCTCAAAAACCGTGTTATCCAAAGTGATGCATCTTATCTGTTACGGAGGTAGTAGTTACCAGGGCCGTCCCGTTAAAATTTGGGGCCCTGTTCAAATCTTAAAATTCGGGCCCTCAGTGTCCCTGAATATTATAAAGAGAAAAAATGTATATATGATATTTTTTAGTTCAAATTATACTATACATAAGTAACATAACTTTTAAAATTATAAAAAAAAACTCACAATTGTAAATCAATAAAGAAAGAGATGTAGTTAATCCATAGAAGAGAGAAATTAGGGGAGGATGATTTTGATTTGCTTGGGTTGTGGGTAAAATTACGGGTTTTTAAAAAAGGGAGTAGCGTTATGTAGGGGTAGATGTAACTGTAACGGATATCTGGAGCGTTGAAGTTGATTATAATTGGTTAGTGTTGGAACGGAAACAAGTAGCGTTGAAGTAGTGTATTATTAAAAATGATTGTGATAATTTATGGGTGTGTTTGTTGTAGTTTATGGGTAGCTTTATGAGTTTGACCAAGTCAAACTCATTTCAATCTAAATTAGCAGTGTTTGGATGAGTAGCGTTTCATGGAGTAGCTTTGAGGTAGAGTTTTGCAAGCTATATGGTAGCTTTCCGAAGTAGCTTTTCTTAAACGCACAATTAACCCTATTAATATAACATTTTTAAATAATACACTACTTCAACCCGCTACTTATTTTTGCCAAACACTAACAAATTATAATCAATTCAACCGCTACTAGTCGACAGCGACATCTATCCGTTACAGTGACATCTACCTCGACGGCTAACAGCCACCCCTACCGCCTATTTTCCAAACTACCTATTAAGAGTAAATTGTAGCGTTTAGAAAAGCTACTTCAGAAAGCCTAACAAATAGTAGTTTTGCAAAAACCTACCCCAAACGCTATAATAGTATGGAACGCTCTTTACCATAACACACATTTTAGATTAGTCAAAACTCTAAATGCTACTCAGAAAGCTACATCCAAACACGCCCTTATGTGAAGTCATCCATGAAAGGAACTCTATTCATTGTCAAGCTCTATCTCGGGGATATATTAGAATTTTTTTACATTTGTATACCAATTTTTTTTTTTTTTTTTTTTAAAGCTTCCCTCGTTTTTTTCATTCAGTTCGGCATTATCCCTCCTCGACACATCCAAAAATTGGAATCACCATTCTTCTTCCTCCTTGAACGCCTCTCTCTTCTTTCCAATTTTTTCGGGGGAAATAAACCCCCCCACTGTTGTTAAGCTTCAGTTTGAAGAAGCTTCTTCTTCGACAATTCGTTATATAATGTTGAGTTGAAATTTTGTTGCTTCTTTGTTCCAAATAGGGTTTCCTCCCCAAAAAATAAGTAAATTTTTTTGTTCGAATTCGACTTGTTTTTGGGCTTTTTGTCGGAATTTTGACTTTTTTGGCCTGTTTGCTTGAATTTCTTTTAAGGTTTATTGTGGATTTTAATTGTTCGAATTTTCAATGAGGCTCATTTGTTCCCAAAATTATTTTTTGGCGATCTAGGATTAGGGGTGTATGGTGGTTTAGGGCTGCAGTAATGTGTCTTCAGATGCTATTTGTTTAGGGGCAGTAATGGTGGTTTGTAGGGGTGCAACTACTTTACTGCTGTGTTGCTGCCATTGATGTGTTGTGCTGCCGCAGTGCTCCTCGGCCCTTTTCTCTGGTGTGGAGTGTATCCAACATATCTTCTTGAAGGTCGCATGCACGTATTGTTGGTTGATATCTGGTCTAATACCACTTTTTGAATGTAGATTTGCCTAGTTGAAATTATGATGCAGCACCCATTTTTAGTGTTTTAGCAAAAATAGAATACTAGTATTTAGTGTAGTATAATTGGTTATTTTGTATTCAGAGATATATCTCTCTCCTTTCGTCTACTTGTGCCAACCCCCTATGTTGCAACTAATATGGCAGGGAGAAGTATATTTTATTTAAATGAACAAATATTGTAAACGATGCCATTGAATGAAATATCGAAATGAGCTTTTGTTGGAATTCAGTTCTGCAGTATATAAGGATTAATTGTCAAACATCTTAGAAGAATTTAAGTTTGACATTTAGTCTATTGAAATAATATGCGTACTAATATTGAATGTGTCCTTAATTTGATTTTTGAATCCTTGTTAAGGACTAGTGGGTAGAACATTTTAGATATTACAAAATAGGAATGTGTTAGATAGAGTACGAGATGTATTAAAACAGATGTGAAGTCTTTTTATCAATGAGATTGGCTTTGAATCTTGATAACATCTTTTCATAAGGAGGATTTATAGAGTCAAGGTGACATGCATACTTGAAGTGCACCACGGGGTTAGAGTGGGAGGGGATGATCTGTGGTTTGGCAGATAGTTTTGACTTGATTGTGGTTTGCTCATTCTAGGAAGCTGTCAGTGTCTTAGTGGCTAGATGTTATGTACATTTTCATTAAGATGCTAAATAAGGTCTACGAGTACAATTTTTTGAATTTGTAAGGGTCTACAATGTGAATTGTCTTCATCATGGTTTTCCATGATACGTTGCTTGGAGAAGGTATAGAATTGAGAAAATCCATGCTTTAAGAGCACTTTGTTGTGATTATAAGTTTACCAGCAGTTGTCTTGCGAGGCTCAGAGCCAATGGGATACACCTTTCATTAAAGTTTAGTAAGTCGATTTGTTTGGTCTACTTATCGGTAGGTCTTTAGAGAATGTTTAATTGTTGAAATAGAGTCATAGAGCCTAGGTAATTAGGTTTTATGTTTTTGTGCTTATTATGATCAAGTTGGTGGGATATCTTTCTTCTTCACTAATATGCAATATTTTTGTGTTTGTTCTGTTTTCTCCACGCTGTTTTTCCCCATTTGAATATTATCTCTGTTCTGTCATCGTAATTCTGTCCCAGTTCGATGACTTCTGTTTTCGCCACTATTCTTTTTCAATGATGGCTACATGTAAAAACTTTGATAATTGTATCCATCTGTTATCCACTACATTAATGATGGATATATATGCATAGAGCACGCTTTCACTCAGGGTGTATGTGGAACTGTTCCTTTTCATATGCAGTATTCTTTTTTTGGTTTGATATTGTTCAAAATATACTATTTGGGAATGATGCCACCAATGTATGCAGTAGTCAACATAAATTGAAACTACATGTCATTGCCAATTAACTACATCTGTAACTGCTTCATATAAGCTTATAATGGTTTTGTTTGCTTGGCTGAACAATGCTCCAATTTTCAGAAGAAATGTTATCTAGAATAGTAGAACTAGAAAGTTGAAGCTGTTGGATGAGGAAATAATAACTTGCTAGGAAATTCGGCAGATTCTCCACAACAAAATCTTTGCAAACGATGGGTTTAGGTTTAACAGTGGGAGTTCTGCGGAGTTCTAATCCTTTCACATGCCGCTTATTCCACTATTCAATGTAAATGGTCTCTCCTTGTCTTTTTGCTATTTTTTTTTTTTTTTAACTGAACTTTGAGCGTCGATCAATGGTTGATTGCAGATAGAGGATTGTTGCAGATTACTGAGGAAGAGTTTTCAGGGCCTCCCTACAACGTCTGTAATTTTTTTATTTTTTTTTTATATATTTCCAATTTGGAATTCTATAATTTGATTAAATGTCAAAATAAATATATGAATGATGGATTTGGAGTTGAAAATAGTTTATTGATGTTGATGGAAACAGGTGGTAGCCGAATTGATCCTAGGGTTTTTGTTGTGTATSTACGCTGGTCTAACTGTTCCTGGCAATTTCCACTCCATACATCCTGCCTCTGAGGAGAACAGGTTTCTTTTCTTGACCTCTCTACTGGATTTCATTACCTTTCTTTTTACGTCTATTAAAATTGCGATTTATGCTGTTCAGATTGCTTCAGTTTAAGATGGATTTCTCTTATATCTAGTGTCTTGTGTTATTTTTGCATAATGTGCTTGCTCAGACTATTATTTTCATACGATGAGGAGAATTRGTTATTGTTGTTGAGAGTTCAGTGAATTGAAGTCCTMAACRTCAGATTCAGCATGAATTTTTGTTGTTTCTTAGTTCACTGTGAGGAACACTATCCTAAACTATGGGTTATATACTTGTATGTTTACCCAAGTCTGATGCAATCTATTGCGACTCTAAACTTGAGGTTTATTCAGGTTCTCTGCCAAACCAAGTTCAGGCCGCAACATAAGACTTTAGGCAGGCAATTACTACTGCAAAGAATTAGGATCCTTTGACCCAAATTATTTTCCATCTTATCTCAGATGCCCCAACTTTGTTGCCMTTACTTGCTAACTTTACTTCCGTTGGAACCAACATGTTTTATGTCTTCATTCCAGTCTAATGTTTGGTCCAATTGTTTTTTATTAAGGGTTTTTCAGTAGTCCTTAGTTCCCTGGTGGAAAGTTGTGATGGATATAAATGACCTTAAATTGGAAGCTTGATTAGTGAAATGTATAATTTTGGRAAAAATGCTTGTTAATAGTTCGACWCGATTAGATATTGGTACGAGTCTTGGTAGAAATGAAACTCTGGCCACTGTCATAGTCAACCTAAACATCTTTGTTCAACATAAGCTCAAGTAAGGGTGATTAAGTGACGAGACAAGTAGTTGAGTATTATTGAGCTTTACTTGAACTCCACGGGAGACAACTCATGACTCGAAACCTTGCAATCCTCCTAATGAACATTGAAAACTCGACTCAAACTCAAGCTCAGTTTAGAAAACCAGCTTAGTAATACAGTATCATCCCTTTTTCACATGAACGCAGTATAAGGTGGTACATAATGACTGAAAAGAGTCTAAATAATGTTAATTGAAATAATTGAGGCTTGATAATTAATTGAATGCATATTGGAATCTTAGACTCTTACAGATGTAAAAAAAACAGTAAAATTATGTTCTCAAAAAACAAACACAACTACACGATCACACAATTAAATTAGAATGAGAAAATTACAACACTAAACCAAAACATGTTTGGTTCAGAATAAGTAAAAATACTAATAAATCGACAAGAAGAAAAACAAGGAATTTAATAGATCCACAAATTACATCAAACCTAAGCAAACTATAAATTCTAATTGATGGTTGTTTTCAAAACGCTCGCATAGCATAGCGTTCAGTGGTGACTTGGAATGAAGATGAATATAGGAAGAGCATTATGAACGAGTGGATAGTACAAGAATGAGAATGAAAGTATGGTGATCGAACTAGAATCCAATGAGAAAGAAAGAGAGGGGCGAGTTTTGTAATTTCAATTTGGGTAATAATTTGCTGTTATGTACAATGAAACATGGTATATTTGTTTTAAAGATCTAGAAATGTTGACCTTGTGGATTTACCAATCTCCAATTGTTTAAAGAGGCTGTTTGCCCAAGCTCATACATATATTTTCTGGACTAGAGAAACAGATTCTTGCGCAAACATGGGGCCATGGGCTAAAGTAAAGCTAAAACAATTTTCCCCGAAGGCCAAAACAGTTTCTACGCATGATAGGATCAGAAGCTCCAAATTGAAACTTATAATAACTCTCTCATGGAGGCTCTTTTGGAGATTTAATGAAACTTTCAAGTTTCAACTAGCATATAACGCCCTTAGTAATCATGCATGTCCCATCTAAATAGCACATATTGCCTTCTCTCTCATTGTTATATGAGTTAATTTCTAGTTTTCTACAGCTCAACTAACAGACAAGCTAATACTATTTATATATACTATTTCCGTTGAGGTTTTTTTCTCCTTTTTTTTTTAGAAGGATATAAGGATATATACTACATGATGTATTGACAACTAAATTGAATATTTACAACAGCATCCGATAACTTGGTTGTATGATCCTATGTTATCATAAAAGTTCATGGTGTTGTAAGTGTTAGTGATCAGATATGGCATTGACATAATTATAGACCATCCACATTATAGTTTGAATTTGAGATGTATTATTAAGGACTGATTCATGATGATGGTATGAGTTAGTGGGAAAAACAAATATTGAGATAAAGGAGAAGAAATCAACTAAAAAAAGAATAGAAAAAAAGAGTAAATATAGGAAAAAAAGACCAAAAGTAAAAAAAAAAGAAAGGCGTAGCGGAAAAAAACAGTAGCAATATATCAATTCAAAAGACCCTCTGGCGAGACAGCAACAGACAAGTAAACGACTTTATTGACGGCCCTAGGGAAGAAGAGATCCAATACAACCGAAAGAAACAAACAAGGACAAACAAAGGCACACACAAAGAGAATAAAAAAACAACACCCCACCAACCAAATCGACAGCGAGCTTCTCATCTTAATTGCCACATAGATAAGAAGGACACGTCAAAACAAAAAGAAGAGAACCGGGCGACCATTTGGAAACCGGTCCAGCAAAAAACATACAGATCACACAGTGGGCCCCGACGGAGCTACGGACTATATCGAGGCCTCATGTCATAATTCGCGCTTTGGGCCTATTGGACGCGCCCTTAGCGCACTGCTCCCCTAATACCATAAGACAAAACACGCCCCAACATCTCTATTCCCGGACCTTCCGGCCCTTCCCTCCCTTCGCCTGGGTCGCGGCTGCTTGTGGTGCCCTCTTCTTCTCTCCATTCTTCCCCTTACCCCTTCCGCGGTTCCCTTCCCATCACTTACTCTTTGCCGCCTCCGGCGCTCCCCCCGCGGCCTTCGCCCTCGCCTCTCCCCTCTCCGGCCGCATTGTGGGAGGCGCCGCGCCCGGGCCGCGCCGAGCCCCCCGCGCGCGCCTCTCCCCTATCGCCCCTCCCTTCCCCCGGGTCGGCCCTCCTCCCTCTGTCTGGTGTTGCCGCTTTTCCCCTCCTCCCGCTTTTCCTCCCTCCCTGGTGGTAACCACTTTGGGCCTTTTCTGTCGAGGGGGAATCTGGCGGCCCCTAGTTCTGGCCCAGAGCGCGTCCCCTGGTGTTGTGTGGTTAGGTTTTTTCTTTTGTGCCTATCCGCTTGCCGCGGCCCCTCGCCCCGTCGCTCTTGTCGCCTGGGGGCTTATGGGAGGTTAAAAGTTCCCCTTCCCCCTTTGCCTTCATCGCCCCATGCTTCTCCATCTTCCCTTCCTGTCGCTTCGCCCCTCAAAAAACAAAAAAAAAACCCGTTTAGCGCCTTCCCGTTTTCCCTCCTTTTTCCCTGGCCCCCGCCGTCCCTAAGTTCTTTCTGTCTTTTTTCGCCGCCCCTCTTTTCCCCCCTTCTGGCGCTCACGGCCACTGTTTCCCCGCCTACCTTTCCCTCCTGCCGCCTCTCTCCTTTTTTGCTCTGTCCGCGGCTCGCTTGTTTTGCGGTTGGCCCCCTATTCCCTTCCTTGACGCCACACTGCGCTTTGGGTGTCTTGGGACCTCCCCGGTGGCCTGGTCCTTGCCTCTTCGGTGTCCTTCCTTAGGGCCCCGCTCTTCCCTCTTCTTGGGCATGCCGTTCTCCCCCTTTATCTCCCTGGGCCCCACCTCCCTTCGACCCTTTTGTTTTCCTCATCCATGCCGCCCCCCTTTTTCGGGGCTTTCCTTCCCCCTTACGGCGCCTGGTCTTCACGGAATGGGCAATAAGCGCATTTCCCGCACGCCTTCGCGTTTTTGGGCTGCCCTTGCCATTCCGCTCAGGGCTGCCCATAGCGCTTATCTTTTCCCCTTTCCCTCACCCATTCCCTTTTACAATATCAACCACCTATTCCTCGCCCCCCACCCCGGCGTCGCCCCGTCATTTCTCCACTAAAGTCAGTTCATTCCCTCACTGCTCCGTAGGATTTTGCCCACCCTGCCTTTCCCTGGTTCTTTCACCGCTCTGGGCTTTAACAGTACCGCATCCCACCTCCCCCTCTTCTCCGTGCCTATCCCTTGTCCCCTACCCATCTGCCTCTCCTGCGAGTCTACTTTTTGCAGACGCCATACCTGCTGGATCAATGGCCGTCCCGTCCTTCCCTGGGCTCCGTCTCCGGTAGCCAGCTATGTCCGGCGTCAGCCTGCTCCCCCGTGTCTTTTTTCCTCGCCCACACCGCTACTACTCATGGCGTCGCTGCCTGGCCGTCCCCTCCATCTACCCTACAACAAACACCAATTCTTCCTGCACTTGCCGCGCCTTCGCGTCAAGGCCCCTTTGCCAGGACCCATCGACCTCCGCTGGGGCTCCCGTGTTTCCACGGGTCCGTCGCGCCCTCTGGTGGCGACATTGCCCTCTCTCCCCCCCAACCGCCTCCGCCTCTTTTCTTCTGTTCGAGCTTCGTGCCCCCGCCTTGCCCGTCTCCGGCCTTGTCCCTGTTTCCTGTCCGCCCTTACTCTTTCGGCCCCCCGGGTCGGCTGCCACTCCCGCCTCCCACACCCCTCCCCGCTGGCCACCCTCCCTATTATTCCGTCTTCCCGCCTGGCCTCTCACTGCCCCGACCACCTAAATATCCTTCTCCTCTGCCCCCCGCCCATAGCTCGCTGGCTCTCTCCCAATACACATACAGATACCATAGCATACAGACAGGCTCCTCTTTCCCCCTTTTGGCGCCTGCCCCTTTTCTATTTTTCTGTCTTCGCTGTCTCGGCCTTGCGTGCCTGCCACCCCTAGTGCAGCAAAAAAAAAAGCACACGAAACGGCTTCTCCTTTCCTTATATCCACTACCACCTAAAGGACACCTATAGGCCCGAACTCTCCCCTTCTCGCCTGCACGACATAACTTTTGCCCTGAGCAACTCGCAATATAATAGCTCCGAACTCTCGCATGCGCAGCCGTAGTGTCCGTCGGCCCCCCTTTCCCCTCGGACCCCCCAGCCGGTCGCTTCCCTTCCCGGCTCCTCGCCACTTTGCCCTCCCCGCCTTTCCACCCCCGATCTTCTCCCGGTGCGTCCTTCTGGCGGCCCGGCGCGTGCATCCCCTCGCCTTCAACGCTAGTCGCCCCAACCTTTCCTCCAAACTCTCGGCCCCCCCGCGGTCGCACTTCTCTGCGACGTTCATACATCAGTTTCTCCTTCGCGATAAACCCCCCCACAAAACCGGAATACACCCGCTGCCACTCGATTAACGCTTTTCTCCTGTACTTTCAACCGCTTTCCGTCCGGTGTGGGAATACCAACACACCTATAATAGAAAAAAGAATCGCTGCTAAATCCCCCCGTTCTCTTTGGATAGCAAATCCCTATTTCTTGACCTTTTTCTGTTCTCTTTGCTACTGACCTTCGCGCACCCTCCCCTCA
>SNQN01002461.1:19143-30658 GCA_008642245.1 Bassia scoparia | reverse complement strand
TGATCACATCTCTTTGCCTCATAATGACTCAACCTTGAGTAAACTGTGTAAGAGTCTTTGTCTAACAGCTAAGTAGGAGACTGAATGATCTACTCTGTTTTTCCTATGGTAAATTTGTCTCACTACACACTGTCATTCTAGAGGCTTATCATCTATCGCATGTCAAAAAGATCTTCATGTGAGAGAATTGGAGACTTTCTCAATTCCATGTGGGTTGATATATAAGAGAAGCCTCTGCCTACTAGTTTCATTCACGAAGGCTTACATCACAGACGAAAAATAAAAGTTCTTGCTCCCAAAAATGGTGAAATATCATTCTATCAAAGGTTGAGACTCTGTAGGTATCATTCCATTTGCTATCATTCTGTGTGTTCATATTATGATAGAGATTGGCTTGTCATTCGAAGCCAATTCTGGATTACTATATAGATTTATGTGCAAGCTGGATTTTGGGATTCTGGTAGTTCATCCCTATCCCTTGTGGTCCGAAATATAATGCTTACATAAAATTTAACAAGCCTCCGTAGTTACCTTCATTCTTCGGCACGTAGCTCTGAAGAAAATGTCTTAGTTGGGTGGTTGTTGAAGTGGTCAATCCCACCATATTGCTTACTTACCCTTAAGAGACACTTATTCCCCATACGGATTGCGCAAAATTGGTCCTTACCGCAAGTCTCTTCATTCACTGAAGAAGGTTATATATTTATATTACTTTCCAGTGCACCTATCTCATGATAATCTGTTTGCTAGGAAAAAAATACAGCTTTGGAACATCATTCTACTCCTTACAATTGCTGCATTCTCGATTAGAACTTATCAGTTTGAAAGTGAGTGACGCCAGGATGCAAGCATAATTCTCTCAAAAAAGACCTTCAGGAGTACAGATTGGCTTTAACAATAAGTCATATTATATTGTTTGTAGCTCTTACTTAAAGCAGATCTTTGAAAGAACTATAAAATTCACGTTTCAAAACCACTGTATCATTACTTGAGATAACTTACATTGATAAGACTTAGGCCCGTTTGGTTGTTGTATGAAATGGTGGTATATGGAATAGAATTTGTAGATAAATTGGAAGAAATCTGCATTTCATTCCGATGGTATATTGCAATTTCCATTCCCAAAACTCTAATTTCTTCTTAATCTTTCATTTCGCCACCTTAAATACACTCTCCCTCTCTCCTAAGTCGGCGTAATGAAATTCCTATAAAATGTGTCTTCATGGAGTAGAAAAACAAATATTTGCAGCTAAGATTGTTTTCCCATGGAGATAAAGTGTGAGCAAACTTCATTCCTCAATAGATGATTTTAAGAGCTTTTCCCCTTATAAATTTACACTAAAAAATTCATACCAATTCCTCACATTTCAGTCCCAATAACCAAACGGCGTACTAAATGGAATTAAAGGTATGTAGACCAAACCTCAAACAATCACTTAACATATCTAAAAATGATATTCGCTGCATTTTTAAAAGTAATTTTCTTGGAAACATTCCTATGGACCATAATTTTGTAAAAGTGCTTCTAAAGATACAGAAAAGACTATGTACTAAGCTTGGTCCAATGTAAAATGATTAAAATTGAAATTTCGGCTAACTTGATTACGACTACAGTACAGTGTAAAGAATTGATAATGCATTGTTATAATCAACATGTGTAAGTGTAACCAATAATCCATTCTACAGTATTCTACTTTTCTATTGTTCCTCTGCAATCTTAGAGCACACCAATACACCACAACACAATGTAACCTTCATTTCCAATAACATGTTTTCCTTCCAACCTCCCCTAACCCATAAAAATGTCCCAAAAAAGAGTTCACCACGCTTGTAGTTCATTGATCTTGATTAGTGAAATAGCTTCAACACCATACATAGTTAGTCGATATATGTGTTAGGTATCCCGACCCTTTTTAAGTATTTCTAAGTAGAGTCCTCGCCTTGTGGCGCTTCTTATGCGCGTCGCCCCACAGACGCCTTATGAATTAGTCTTGTCTAATGCCTCTGTGTGATCTCCTGGGCAAATGGTATTTCATTTAATTAACCTCTTTTTAAGGGAGTATAGGTGATATAAGTTAAGAAGAAATTATCTCACACAAAGCATTCCTCACTACCATACTAAATATTATTCTTAATGCCTTCTATAGTATAATTGTGCCTTGCAATTACATTTTGCGATTCCAGATCCCAAGTCCGAAACTCAAGATACAGATTCCTGACGTCCGATCACGTCTTGGGCCCACTATTGACCGTAGTCGTATCGGTGGACCGTTCCAACGCCCCGTACCGCATTTTCAAAAGAGAATCGCCTCCGCTGTTTGTGCGCTTCGTGGACCACCTATATTCTCCTGGCAAAAAAAGGGTCTTACGCTTTCCGCTCTCACAGGGCCAAAGCAACGCTGCACGCTCCGACGTCAAATACGCATAGGACCGTGACAATATGGCCACTACACTTACCTCATCATCTGAATTCATTTAATAATAACACTCAATCAACTATCAATGTGATGTGCTATAATGTCAATTGCATCCTGATCACTAATCCTCAACACCATAACCTAATTACAACAAGTCAACAAACGCAAGTGTATCCGGAGC
Source organism: Bassia scoparia (assembly GCA_008642245.1). Lineage (NCBI taxonomy): Eukaryota > Viridiplantae > Streptophyta > Magnoliopsida > Caryophyllales > Amaranthaceae > Bassia > Bassia scoparia. Next base: position 28,060 of record SNQN01002461.1, on the reverse strand, counting down.
TGTTTAAAATCATTATAGTTTTGTCATAATCAACGAAGAATTCCTTAACTCTTCAAAAAAAAAGGAGATAAAACTCACGGAAATAGTATAGTATAATATATGTATGCTTGTGCGTTGACGGAAGCTTCTCGTTGTAGAAGACTAGAAATTTAACTCATTATACCTTCTATACATGAAGAGAGGAAGGCAATTCGCTATTTAAGAATGACACTCAATATACTAAGGCCGCGTATAGCTAGTGAAACTTAAAGTTTTCATTAAAATCTCCAAAGACTCACATGAGAATTATTTATTAGGTTTCAAATTTGGAGCTTCTTGATCCTATCATGCGTAAATACTGTTTGGCCTTCGGGGGAAATTTTTTAGGAGCTTACTTAGCCCATGGCCCCATGTTTGCCAAAGAATCTGTTTCTCTAGTCCAGAAAATAATTGATAGAGTCTTGGCAACATGCTCTTTAAACCAATTGGAGATTGGTAAACTCCACAAGTCAACATTTTCTAATACCTTTTACAACAAAATACCATGTTTCATTTAACAAAAGGCACAATTAATACGCCAAATTGAAATTACAAACACCGCCCTTCTCACCTCTCTTTCTTATTCTCATTGGATACTACGACACCAACACCATTCTCATTCTTGAGCAACATCATCGTTCACTCTTAAGCTCCGCCATCAACCCACTAAGCACCACTTGACGGCATCTTGCGATGCGTTTTTGAACACCGATCCATAAAATTCAGTATTTGCTATTAGTACATATCTGGGAATCTATTATTCCTTATTATTCTTCTTGTCGAATCTAGTCATATTTTACATTTCAAACCAAAACATATTTTGGTATTATGAATTTTCATTTTCATATTAATGTTGATCGTTGTATTGGTTTTCTAAGTAACGAGTTTTACGTTGTTTTTAACACGTGTGAAGGGAAGGTTCAATAGATTCAATTAATATTCACCTCATTTTCATAACATCTATTATAGAACTCTTTCAGTCACATGTACACCTATACTTGCTTCATGTGAAAAGGAGAGATACTGTATATACCCCGAAGCTTGGTTTACTAACTGGAGCTTGAGTTTTGATCGAGTTCTTGTCAAGAGATTGCAAGGTTTCGAGCTTGATTTCTCCCTGTGGAGTTCATGAGTAAAGCTCTTCAATTGAATACAACTACTTGTCTCGTCACTTAAATCACCCTTACTTGAGTCTTCATGTTGAACCAAAGATCTTTTAGTGTGACTATTGACAGTTGGCCAGAGTTTCATTTCTACCAAGACTCTACCAATATCTTAATCGTTCGACGACTAAGTTAACAACGCATTTTTATTGCCAAAATTATATACTTTCACGTAATCAATGCTTCCAATTTATAGGTCATTTTATATCCAATCCACTTAATTTCCACCAGGGATACTAAGGACTTACTGAAAACCCTTACTAAAAACACATTGAGCAAAACATTAGAACTGTTTGGAATGAAGAATACTAAGACATGTTGGTTCAACAGGTAAGAAAAGTTAGCAAGTAACGGCAACAAAGTTGGGGCACTGAGACTAGATGGTGAAAATATATTTGGGTGAAAGTGATCTAATTTTTCTTTGCAGTAAATTGCCTGCCTAAAGTCTTAATGTTGCGGCCTGAACTTGTTTGGCAGAGAACCTGAATAAACCCAAGTTTAGAGTCGAATATGATTGCATCAGACTTGGGAAATCCATACAAGGTAATTTACCTATACCCAATTTCAGTTTTAGGATAGTGGGTTCCTCAGATCAGTGATAAGAAAGCATGAACTAAAAATTTCATGCTGAATCTGAGGTTCAGTGGCCTTCAATTCACTGAACTCTCCACAACAATAACAAATTCTCAGCTCTATCACGTATGAATAAAGTCTGCAGGCAAGCACATTAATCGCCTAAAATAAACAACAAACAGTAATTATAAGGAGAAATCCATCTTAAACTCGAAGATATCTGAACATGCATAAATCCTGCAATTTTAATAGACGTTAAAAAGAAAGGTAATTGAAACCAGTAGAGAGGTCAAAAAATAACCTGTTCTCCTTCTAAGTAGGCAGGATGTATGGAGTGGAAATGCCAGGAACAGTTAGACCAGCTACATACACACAAACAAAAACCTAGGATCAATCGGGTACCTTACCAAACTGTTTCCATCAAGCATCAATAAACGTATTTTCAACTCCAATCCATCATTCATGATATTTATTTGAACATTAAAAAATAAATTCACAAAAAATTTAATAAGAATTACCAAATTGGAAATATAATAAAATAAAATAAAATTTAAGACGCGGGTAAAGGAGAGTGATCAAATCGACCTTCAGGTAAGAACACCAATTTAATCATAGGAAAACCAGAGGTAGATTCATCCCCAGTTCTATTTGGTCCATTAGGCGTCAGGTAAGAACAGATACCACTTAGGCTTTTATAATGTATTAGCTTTAAGTCAGTGTGGCACACATTATGGCTGCTGATCCCCAGTTRTATTTGGTCCATTTTCTTGCATTTTATGTTCTATTGCTCTGAAATAAGACCTACTGGCTTTCAACTTGTTGATARCTTGAAATTTGATAATGATTGCAGGATAGTTTCTCTACCTGAAAACTTGGATTTCATGATCTTCAATCACCGAGGCAGAGTGGGTCTTTCAGATACTGATTTGAAGCTTAAATTGTGAGATATTATTTGAAAGTAGCTCGTCTTTCCTTCAAGGGGCATCATGGTTACACTACAGCAAATTTAATYATGTCTTCTTTACCTTGAGCCCTATCAGGATTTATMTTTTAGACGCTGTCCTTTTTGCTTATGTATTTTAGTGACGTCTACATGCATTTTTTAAGCATTAGAGCAGCACATAATTGTTGTAAAATGTAGCTGCAGAATAGATGTTGACTACAGTGGAGAAGCATTTTTCTTGCATTATGACCTTCATAGTATGGCTTCAAACAAAGAAGAGTGGAGAGAAGATATATCTGATGATTTATGAGATTCTCCATATTGATTCATGTCTAGCCGACCTCAAATCATTTTGGGAGTAAAACTTTGTTGCATTGATTATACTAACATTGATTCCCAATCTGTTACTGGTTACTATAAGCTGCGATAAATCCCTTCTTCCTATCTCAGTGGAKAAATCCAATTATGGATGAGCTGAGCGATTAGCTTGTTAAACAGCTAAAAACTAATACAGGATTTCAAGATATAACAAATAAAACTACTGAATAAATTCATCATTCAAGAAATAATTGGAAACTCAATTTTGTGCTGAATATTGGGAAGTTACAAGATGTAAGATTACTACACTAGGTCACAGTCAGAAGTAGAGAAAGATGTATTGATAGGTGAACATGATTTGTAATCTTCTGCACCATAAATATGCTGTACCCCTTTGTTCAAAACCATGCCACTACATTTTTGACATACACATTCACTTCTCTGTTCAAGTAGTCTTGTTATTAATTAAGCATGAAAACTTTCTCAAACTCATTTATTTATGGAAAATTGATATACGCAGCCGCTTAGCGGCTGCATATAAGTATTAAATTCTTACTATTTTTAAAATGATAAGTATGTATGATATTATGTTAAATTTGCAACAGAATTAATGTCATAAATGTATTATTTTTTTGCAAATCTGATTTTTTTTATTTTTATGTCCTTTTTTTTGACTTCCAACTTATGCAACCTAACAGATTGTTAAGGATATCATAACCCTTATTTTTATATAATAAAGAGCTTTAGATCAAATTTAATTTAAGTGTTCACAAATAGTTTAAAAACACTACTGACGTCCTTGATCTTCGATCTAAGTGGTTCCACTGAACAACAACTCCAATGAAAATAAGTTATCGTTAATGAAGTACCGAGTAATTTTCCCTCTGGATTACACAATGTTTTGTGTGCATCTCACTTAATGATTCTACGTTTTCTCAATGGCACATTTTGTATTCGCCAACAATTGAATTAAAATTAATCGTATGAAAACAAAATTGTGGATGTTATATTGACAATACGTATCATTAGCTTAATTAATACAGAAGGCAAGTGTGGTTTACTTACACTTTCTATGTTTATGTACGATGATCTCATTATTGCAGAAGGATCATCTACGATGCAAATTGTTCATTTTTAATCATATATGTTTGTTCATTGTCAATGTACATGTATATCAAATTAAGCGTGTATTGAACAAAATATATAAATATATACAGAATATATACATTTGTGTTCGTACTTCACAACATCATAATGGACAGTAACTCGTGGCGAAATTAAAAATTGACACAAATCTATGAATTCAATCAATCTAACTTTAACCTTGTGGCTTTTGATTGTATACATTTTGTGTTTGTTAATATATTAAGGCGACTTGATGAAGCTCAGTTACTTTGATTTTAGCAGATCGTCATTACTCACAAGAGGGTGGTAGTTTGCAGCAATAGCGATGGAGGTTTAGATAGAATTCTTCTGTTTGAGTAAGTTGAGCGGGATGTACAAAACCCTTTAAACCTCTAAGGCAAATATCCATAGTGGGTGAACGAGTGTGTCTTGTGAACGGTTATTCAGAAGGCCAACAAGCCTACAAAAGTCAAAATGCGGATTGTTTTTAAACAGAAAAAAAAAAAATGCAGAAAATTAACTATAAAATGCAACTAATCTATCATGGAAAATGCAACTTAAATGCATTCTATAAACATGAATGTAGTACCTCTCCCCCAACCACTAAAGACATTTGTTTGTCCCAAACAAACTACAGGTGAATATACCACAACCAATAGTATACAACCAAGCGATAATTATTTGAAAGCTAAAAAAAGCGATTTCTGTCTTTCACAAAACTATTTTTTTAGACTCACAAATCAATAGCATGACTGAAACAATAATCTCATTTTGACACCTTTTAGATAGAAGTCCAAACCAATACTTTCACCGCTCTCTTTTCTTCAAGCTTGAACTTTCCCTTCTTAAAGGATTGCTCACGCATTGCTCGATGATGCCTCACTTTACAATTGATGACTTTCGCTTGGGGCTTGCCACAAAGATCTTGCCCTCCAATGTTATTATTGTATGATCCGGTATATGTGGCTCGGCAAAAATCAGTGCGCTAAACTGACTTTTCTCTGGTTAGTATTTTCAAAAATGCATAGGAAATCAAGGGAGCAACCCTATTGAAGGGTATAGACTTAGTGATAAGGGTGGGGAAGAATGCTGAAAAATTCTTGCGAGATGTGGTTTTGTTAATAATAACAAAAAAAAAATCTAATTGAAGGATAAATAACAAGTATACTATTTGGCCACAAGGTTAAAAATGTCACAAAAACATCCAACTAAGAAAATCAAATTCATTTTCATACCAACAACAAATCAAATCAAATCAAAATTCATCTCCCCTCATCAACCCTCCAACAGGATTACGCAACAATTCTCCTTTTTTTTTCTTTATTCTCTTCTTTTCTTTTTTACATTACAGTGATAATTGATGATTTGATGATATCCATAATTCATCATGTTTCCTTCTTTTTTTTTTTGCTATTTTTATTCAACATTGTCTTCATATTGTTTTGGTCATCAATATACAACCTCCTTTCACTAGCTCACATTCAAATGGAACAATTCAAGGCCTTCACAACAATGATCAATATCCAAACAAACGAAATTACAATTTAAGCATAGGCTTGTAATGAAGTTGTCAAGAAAAGTAATAAAAAAAAAGCTCAAAGGCTTAGCAAAGGTGTTGAAGATGAAAAACAAAACAAAAAATCCTAATGAGTACGCTTAAACTCTAAAAACAGAAATGCCTCAATCATATTTCCAGGAATTACTAAGTGAATCGATGCTACAGGAAGCTAAAATGCAAGTGTCTCAATATAGATGTGATGCAAGAAGGAAGAACACATTGAGATGAACTTACGAGGTTCTGCCTCCACATAAAGTATGCGCACAAGAAGAAAGCGAAACCATCTTTACCACGACCAATTACACCATAAAAAGATTTTATAGTCGACCCATATCGAATACCATCCAAATACTAATCAACTCTAAATAGAAAAACGAGAAAATCATTTTATTTTCGGAAAATACCACTTGTCCACAAATCAAGGATGGAAATTCATGGCAACATGCAATTGTTTCTGTTTGAAACTTGTCAATTCTTTCAATACATGGAAGGGTACTATGTGACTGGTTGTATTGCGCCGAAACCATGGATGTATATATCACCGAAATGAGTCCTCCGGACACATTTTCGGAAAAAATTGATTCCGCAATTATTTTACCAAAGGTTCATATATAATACCCGGATGGCAGTGTCCAAGAGAAAGACTTTGAGGCACCCAGAAAATCGAGTCCATACGGGTAGGCCACTTTTGACGTCGTCAAAGGAAACGAAAAAACGTACGTAATCGTCGTAGGAAGTAGCCGACTTATATTTGAGTCGGAACTGTTTGGGACAGTAATTTTAAACAAGACCCTGGCAAGTTAGACAAAATCACGAGTGGACTGGACAAATATCGAGCCGGGCACGAGCAAGAAATGGTTTTTGACGAAAAAAACATAGGATTACAATAACCGAAATGAGGGTCTCTTGGACAATTTTCGAAAAAAATTGCCAGAAATTTTTACACCGGAGTCATATGTAATAGGCATGGTTCAATGGAAATTTAAGGCCCCAAATGAGTCATATGGAGGCCTGTTTGAAATTGTCAAAGGAAAAAACGACAAACGTCGAACGATCGTAAGGTAGGATAAGCATCGCTTAGTATTGGGTCCGAAACTTTGGAACACAGAATTTTTCATGTGACCTGGCAGGTGTGATAGAAATTCCAGGAAAACAAATACGAAGTCGGGGTCACGAACAGGCATGATTTTTGACGAAAAACCATGGCATATACATGACTGAATGAGGTTCCGAAAAATTTGGAAATGCCGAACATTTTTACCATCGGGTCATTTGATATAATACTGATGGAGTTCCAGAGAAAGATATTGAGGGCCCAAAAGAGCCATACGTTCACTTTTGAGTCGGTCAAGGAAAAGAAAAACGTCGAAGACGGTCGTAGGAGGTGCACGCTAGTATTTGGGTGCCGAAATTGATTATGAATAGTAAATCTTTTAACTTGAAACGGTGTGATAAGAATTCTGGCAACAATCGAGTCGGGGGCACCGGTAGGTTTTTTGGCCGAAAAACCGAATGGATATACATCCAACAAATTGCGAGATTTTGCAATGGGTTTCCACAAACCAAATTAACGAATTTCAGGCAAAATTTGGACCTAAACGAGGATGATTTGATGAAGGTTTCGGAAAGGACACGCACCACAAATATTTATAGGAAAAAGCGACAAACGTAGGAAAACGCCAGAGGCATGAAACTCGTTTATTTTCGCCGTCGAAACTCTATGAATTAGTCATCCCTTATAACCTGAACGTGTGGAAATTCAGACAAAAAAGATCGAGTCACGAAGACGTCATTTATTTGGTAGTAAGAAGTAGATTTATCTTGAAAATGAAGTCTTCGGATTTTTAAGTTGGAAAAAATTGACGGAAAAATTTTAAGCCATGCAGTTCATGTATAAATGATGAACTTAACAAATGTGGGCTAAAAGAATCCAGAGAGGGACTTTCGATTCGTAAAGAAAAAAAAACGACAAAACATGTTGAAACGCTAGTAGGAGGCAATACGCATGGTATTAGAGGCCGGACTCTTGGAGTCATTCCCCATTACCCTCAAGGCGTGGAGAGAAATTCTTTGCAAAACAGAGACGTCGTATCTATTTGGGCGAAGAAACGTGATTATACATCAAATGAGGTCCTAGTACGTGTTAGTCTGTCGAAAAATACCTAAAATTTACCATGGGTTCATATGATACATATGATGAATCATATGGGATAATATTGATGAACCAAGCCAATATTGGGGCCAAAAAGGTCGCATACGGGGACTTTCGAAGTCCGTGAAGAAAAAAGCAGACAAAACGACGAAACGCTCGTAGGAGGCAATACTCGGATATTTGGGACTGAACTCTTGATGATTATCCCATAGGCCATAAGTGCCACTTAACCCTTTAAGGTGTGGAGAAATTTGGGCAAAACATAAAAAAGAATAGGTTTTTTTGGAGAAAGGACATGGATATATAATGTGTTATAATCTTATTTTTTCATTGTGTGAAAATTATTTGAAATAATTATCTGTTACATTGATACTTACGTCGAAATGCGTGTTGATTTGATCATTAATTTTTATACGGAGTAAGAATAAATGTAATTTAGTAAATTCGAAGTTTCATACAGTAGTGATGTGATAATTTTAATGATTTAAATGATAGTTACGGGAATAGATAGTAAAGGAATAGGTAGATAAGTAATTGATATAAAAATAACTTGAAGTGATTCTAAAGTAATTATGTAACAAATTTAGATAATTATGTAATAATTTTTAGTGTATTATAATCGTGTTTTCAATAATTAAACATAAGTCCGTTTTTAACCCGTAAATTTTCAATCCACATTTAACGAAATCTCGTCCGTCTGTCTCGACTCGACTCAACTCGAACTGTGGTGTCGCTGTGGATTCGGGTTGCCCTTCTTTGGGGCGAGTTATTTTCTGATTAAGTGGTGAATTGCTAACCAACGGTCCAAATTTGACTGATTACAGACGCGCATTACAACCCTTTATCTCTCTCCGCTACCATGCTGACGAGAGCTCATCTTCGACGACGTGCGTACGCTCGCTGCCGCCTTGTTGCAGTCAAGACGTTACTGTAGTCTCAATGTCTCCAATTTCTTTTGTTCATCTTATTTTTCCTTTCAACTGAGTTTGTATGGCTATTGTGCTATTTTCACTCAGAGATCATGTTTTTTTGTGGTTTGGCCTTTTTAATTAGAGATTTATGGAGTA
>SNQN01002460.1:62191-73977 GCA_008642245.1 Bassia scoparia | reverse complement strand
ATTTGAATAGATAAAAGTAATTGCGAAGAACTAATCGGTCAAATAAAATTAAAGAGAATTATTCACATTATTGAAATTGTTTTTTTGATCTCCATACTTAAAGGTGAAAATACCGAGTATCTAACAATGAAATCTCTTTACTCAACTGAAGGTTTAAACTAAAATTCAGTAACTTGAAATATTTCTGCATAAGCTATGAAGAAGACTAGTCATAAAAGCAAATATTTAGCAGTTTTTATGGCTTCTAATAATAAATGTATAATATAATATTAATAGGTTCACATCCAAAGGAAGGATACTAGACAGCAAAGTAGGTGTTATGGCAAAAACAAGTAAACAAGCTCAAACAAACAAGAACCAAACTCAATAACAGTATAAATCAATATTATTGCAAGAAGCAAACCGCAACAAGAAAACCAAGAAAACAAGAGAATTTAAGAGATTTTTTAGAGTGAGATAAGAGGTTACCGTGGGAACCCAGAACCGGGAGAAAACCCCTTGTAGCACTTTGGATTATTGATGAATGAACTCCTAATAAGACTCAATTGTATGAAATGCAAAGCTAAAACTAATTATGCTTAAACTATGTTTAGAGAGTTTGAGAGTATTTGAGGAAAGAGAATATGTGTTTGTGATACCAAAACTGATGATAGAGAAAGCTAAAGAAGTCATATATATACTAGCACCGCTTCCCCCAGGCTAAATAGAGCAAACCGCAAAAAATTCCAGAACAAGAATGCAGCACGCCCACCATAGTCATCCAGTGGCCTGCCGCGCCATCAGGATGGCGCCTCGCACACCTGAGTGGCGCGCGCCCCAGGATGGCGCCTCGCCACCTGAGTGGCGCCACCGCCATATTAACCCACTGCTGCCTTGTTCCTTTGCCGGTTCAGCTAGTTTCCAGAACTGAATGGCGCCTCGCATTATAATCCTGGTGCCTCGCCAAACTACCCAACACAAACACTTCAAGCCTTTCTACTCATCTCGCACACCATTTTACCTTTCAAATCTCCCACTTGGAGATAAGTAGAACAAATGGAGAAAAAACACAGCTAACCACAAAGAACACAATAATGTACATAATACATAAACACAACTATCATCAAATCAACCAATCAAAGGCACAAGCATCTTGTAGGACGTGGGCGCGCTCCAGCGTATGCGGGCCGCGCGGCTTTGGTACTTCATCGAGGTGCTTTGCGTGGGCTTTGAGCACGGAATCCCGCACGGGAGTGTGGTTGGGGTAGTGGTTGTCGAATGAGGGGAGTCGCCAATCCACTAGATGCAGCGTGCCTAGATAGGGGTTATTCACGGACCGCCCGAAACGTGGTAGCCAATCATGGCCCCACGTCCAATCGAAGTAACCAGTCGTTGGGTTCGGGGACATGGTACGAATCAGATCTGTAACCCAATTCGCCTGTATGTAGCGGCTTCTAATTTCGGTCTCATTGCAATTCCATTCATCATGATTATTGAATGCACATAATTACGTTTTTAGCACCTTAGAACGAACTAACCCTAAAATTACTATGAAAAGTGTGTTACTTATTATGCACAAGGGACTACCTAACCTAGAAATTGTGACGGCAACTTTGTATTAATCAAATGTTAAAACGGTGCCTAAACAGGTTGTCCATAGTTAATCTGATTTAAAGTGATTACATAAATTCCGGTCTTTGTTTTAGCAAAATATATACAAAGCTATACACAATGATAATATGCAATAATATGAGTGCATAACTTCAAAGTATATGCAAACTCATCTTACCCTAAATCTGCATAAGAAAAAAAAGTTAGTTTGTAAAACACAATGCAACGAATCCTTTTGCCTTGAATCGCTACATGAAACAAAGAAAACAATTGTTAGTCCATGAATAAACGCAAGCGCATGGATTCATTTTCGCCTTAATGCTTGCAAAATAAGAATTGTTAGTATTAGACAATGGATAATAAATAATGATGAAACCTAAAACAATGAAAAACCGTTGCAAACATTGTGAAAACCCTGAACATATTCTTACATGAAACAATTTAAAAGTGAGTTTCTACATTGTTTTAATTATATTAAAAACTCATAAATATGGTTAGCAATTATAAAAGAAAGTGAGAGAGAATTATTGGTGAGTAATCTCAGAATTCAACCTTGTTATCGCTTGTTGATGTTCGAAAGAAAAATCGATGCTTTGAATTAAAACGAAATTGTGTGATGTGTTTAAAGTGTTTTCCGAGAGAGAGAGAGAGTATGCGTAATGTATGTTATGAAGTGTTGAAAGTGTCCGACTGAGCAAGGCAAAGAGTGTATTTATAGGCACGAGGCCATTTTTTGAGCAAGAAACCCTGCGTATAATACGCTGTATATGAGTTTATACGCTGCTTCCTGCGTATAATACGCTCATGATACAACGTATACTATCTCTGCTCACCTTCCATAATTTTTTGGCAATTTTCGTATGTATGTGTTGAGCGTATAGTACGGCTCTCTGTTGAGCGTATATACTGCTCCTGATGGCGTATATCGCTCATACATTTGCGTATTACGCTCAATGATTCGTATATATTTTCCAAAAACCTCGAAATATTTGATTTCCTCCGATTTTATTCGTGATTTACCTTGAATTCGACGCACCTAGACCACCTTTGCTCTCCAGGCAGAGTTCTAGAATGTTCTAGAGAGGTCCACGTATTTCCGGATATTTTTCTAATTATTCAGTTTTCTGCGTATTTTGCGTATTTAAACACAATTGCAAATTCCATAAAAATCATAGAAAATCAGAAAATAATTTAAAAATGACTGGCTGGATTCAGAAAAAATGTGACGGACATGATGATAAAAAAGCATGTAGAATCGCCCTTTGAAAACCTTTGAGAAACCGAAAGAAAAATATTGCTTGCCTTTGTCCTTTGCTCAATTTTCCGAGTACGACCTTCAATTTTTGGGTGTAGCTCCTCACGTGACCCCGTTTTGCTTTTGGGACCCCGTTTTGCTTTTGTTGCTTTAATTTTTTTATTTATTGGAAAACCTTATTTTATTCATCCCAAATCGCGCTATAGTCTTAGCTGCGATGGGGCACCACTTCCTCATAAATTAAGGCTATGCATGCCTTCACTCAAGGGAAAGTTCAAGTTAACTAATAACCAAAACAAGGTGTGGTCTTGCAATTCAAGGTATTGTTGTGGACAAACAAGATGAGCCAATCATTTGGGTCGTGGTCTGACTTGTGCAAGTTTATTTTAATGTTGATTGTCTCAATGGCTTGTCCCCTTTTCCTCAAGGTAAGGTCGTTTGGAGCAAGGCTAGGGTGTTGACGGATGGCATTCTCCAAAGGTCTRMAAGAACCAGGCAGGGGGGTATCTGCTCTATCTGTTGGGTTCCACTTTGTTCGTGGACAGTAGTATTAGCGAATTTGTATCGCCAGCTAGGGATTGCCACTAGAGRTGATGCTGATGCTTCTGAGATTCGTGGCTGCCACACACTCCTTTAAGKAGGATTTATGAGCATTTCGAAGATTGTACAGTGATGTAATGCCCAATGACCATAGCTAAAAAAATGATCAATCATGAGTAATAAAACAGATAAATAACAGGGTAGCAATAAAAGAGTAGAGGTGTTACCGATGGTAGCTATGCGATAGGGAGGAAGTTGAAGACTCTGGCAGTGGAGGGGAGTTGATGGGACGGGAAGCAAGGGGAGTGAGGATTATAGTAGCCGGAAGGGAGGAGGAGGAGGAGGAGGAGGAGGAGCGGTAAAAGGTGAACTTGAGGAAGTAGATGTCGAAATCAGCTGTGTCGGAGCCCGGATATGATGGGTAGGGGGTAACCGACCAAACAAAGAGTGTGGGGGCCCAGCGAAAACAAGAAATCGAACGGAGAGAAAGTAAAACTATTGAGCTTCTGCTGCTGCAAAGGGTTTTGAGCCCAATGGATGTTGAGCCATGTTTTGGCGACTAATTGAAGACGCAGAGAAGATCAGGATGCTCATATTCGTACAAGAAAAGAAGTTGGCCGTGGTCGTCGTCCACGACAGCAGCCACCTCAGCCCAGGGACCAAATCCAGGATGTAGAATCTCCCAACATCCGCCCTTGCCCTCGCCCTCGGGATAGAAAGCACACAGACCATGATCGGAGAGGTGGACAAGAAAGCGGCAGTTGAAAGGAACAACGACGACGGGCGTAGAGACGAAACAGTCAAACAATTTGGAAGGAGGTGGCGGCAGCACCTTCCAGCCTCCGTCATCGTCATCACTAGGATCAAGAACCTCTACCCCCCTTTCAAGACGCGACCCAAAGTTGTAAATCTTTCCACCACCGCCACCCCAGGTAGAGACGACGGAGAAGCTAAGGCTCCGTAGTTGTTGYTTGGAGTTGGGGCAACCAGCCACTCGTTCTTCCCACCTCCACCACCTATAATATTAATCTGTGCGCCGCCCGTGTAGTATACATATCTCGATCGTCGTCTTTCTTCATCCTTGATCTTCCCCCCGTTCAGATACAGAGATGGGCCCAATTTCGCCATACAAACCGCGCCGATTRGACTCTGCATCGAGGGAAGCCAATCAGGGCGCACCTCTATACTATCATCATCTTTCAGATSCACCAACTGGAATTCATCTCTAAAACACAACAATTCTTCTTTTCTTCTACCTACTTTTACTTTTACTTCGTCTTCGTCTTCCACTCTTCTAAATTCGAGTTCCTTGACCGAATTAGTATCTTCACCATCTTCTTTGTCTTCGCTCTTCTGCCGCTAGGATTGCCTTCAGCCTTTCTTTTCTTTTTTTATCTTCTAGGGTTTCAACTTGTCATTTTATTTAAATAAAAAATCAAATTAAATCGACTTCAGTCTTGGGTTACAAGGGCCAACACATTTGATTCTTGAGCCAGTGGTGAGAAGTGGGGCAGTGAAAGAGGTTTTGGTGGTGACTAAAATGGTAATTTAGCCCTTTGAGGCTTATTGGTGATGAGGTCTTAGAAGGGTAGCATAGGTTCTTGAGCTGGGTAGGGAACACCAGTATGTGGGTGGCGCCGTCGTTTTGTGTGGTGCTGCGGGTGGCCATTTGATATGTTTTGGGGATTGGGTGTTTCAGTTTGAGATGGAAGTCAATAAAAGAGGATATGTGATGCTGTGTTTCATGCTTCATAAAAAAAAATAAAAAATCAAAAGTATGGTAAGTCCAACATTCAAACTTTTGATTAATTGATTTGATTCTGGTTGTTGTTAATGTTAATCGTTTGATTCTTTGTCTCTCAAATCAATTGCAAATACTAGTGTAGTATATCATAGTATGAGGTGGAAGATGGTTGTTGGTTCGCCTGCATGTGCAATAGTATAATGGTAAAAGGATTGACAAAAAGTCCATGATTATGAGTAAACGGATGAATGCCCTGAACGTGATAGCATTTTGACTTTTTTTTTTAAACAAAAAAAATAGTTTGTGCACCCAAACCATCGTAGGGGCGTTTGAATAGGCATCCAAACAAAAAAAAAACATAAGAGACACGAATTTCACACCTAAACTATTTTATCTAAAAATCGTAAAGAATTTAGGGCATTTTTTGTTCATTGGTTTTGAAATGTGGACTTTTTGAGTTCTTTCGAATAATGATTAGCAATTCCTGTGAATTTGTCATGAAATTTTAAGATGAGAACAACGAACGTAATGTTAATCATTTTAGGAAAGACTCTAGGCAGTATGATTGTCGGCTCTTCCTAGTTGTGTTATTGTTCTTAAAGTTAAAGCCAAAACACGGAACGTGTTACAACTGCCTACTTGCTAAGCTCACGAGCTTCATGTCATGTGGGTCACAACTAAAGGGGCTAGGGTCTAACTATCTAAGCTTTCATACCGAGTTTAAGAGAGGAACACGGCCTGTTGTGTCAAGTGCCAACAACTCATGTTAGGTTAGCCCAAGGACCCCGACTTGTGTCGACCAAGCTTACCCTGGTAATGTTGTCGCGCGGTCATGCTCTTCCCAAATCCCAACTCTACTTGTATGCTTACATAGTTACATACTTACATCTACATCTAACTTTAAGAAATCTTCGTTTGGCTATTTGTAAAGCAATTAATTTCCACTACTCTTTAGTCCTACGAGGCTACGAGTAATACTTTTTAGGTCCTTATTGGGCATTTGGGCTCATAGTTCTTTTAGGCATATTCACATTGTGTTTTCCTATGACATAGACAAATAAGAATAAATGCAAAAAACAATCAAACCAGATTATTTGGATAAAATATCTGAAACTGTGTCTGAGAATGACTAAAGTATTGTTTTTAAGGCTAACAAGTGGATCGACACAGATCCTATCAGAAACTGTACAGAGGGGGGAGGTGAGAAATCCCCAACGAACGTCGGAGTGAGACTCAACCCGGGGCACGACACTGGGAGACGGGGAGAGTCCACTTCACTACAACCCACTTCTCGAGTCTTGTTTATATACATATAATGACACATAACGATTCTATGATTTTGAGGTTTGTTATTGTATAGAGGTATAGATAAATAGATTCAGCTTCACTCATGCGTAGCAAGTCATTACATATTTACATTCACACATTTTCTCATTTAGTCTTGGGATTCGCTATTGACATGCATAAACGTTAATGCACGGGCAATGGGTCATCATGCTCATTCATGCATTAAAGAAGTTTGTTGCTTACAAAAAACAATTCAGCTCAACTAACAACTTGTAGAAATTACTACACCTAAGAAAAAATAAATGGGGTGTGTGCTTAATAATGTTACTGTGATAATGTCAATTTTTTGCTCGACTTTGAGTGTAACTCATCGTACATTAGCTAGCTTGATGTGATCTCATATGTTTAGGAACGAAACTTTGTAAATAAAAGAGTAAAAGTTAACGGGGAAGAGCGTCTCTAAAACATTAAAAGAAGATAACTAATTAATGAAAATTTTATATAAATTCCTATGAATTTTAGATTTAGACTTATATTCCTTATTGGTGACCAGGCCACTGGCACTAATAATAATTTACAAGTTCGAGTTTATGAATAACTTTTCAAATTTTAATGGATTGCATGAATGCTAATATTAATCGTTGAATGAGTCAGTACAAAATTACAAAAGCAACGCATACATCAAGAACTTATCTTTTTACGATCAAGTAGGCATCAATGCCAGAACAATAACGGAACAACGACATGCATGGCAGTATCTTCATGCATGATGTACGTGCTTGACGTTTAAGCTACGGGAGTATCGTACTATTGTACAACCCTAACCAAATGATGATCTTCGTTGTATTAAAAATATAATTCTATAATGTGTATTAATTATATGCATCAATTGACAATATTGATAAAACAAACATAAATAATAACTTATCTTTTTCTACTTGGGATATATGGATGTTACATTACTCGGACTATTACTATTCTTACTCTGTTAGTACAATAATAAACTTTAATTTCACTTACATTTTGGATCCAATCGAATCGATATTCATGAAAACTTAAGAAGAAATATATAAAGGGAATGCGATTGTGACATATATAGATGTGCTTGACAATATGTGAATGAGTAACAAACAATGGGTTTGAGGCTAATCAATATAATAATAAGAAGCTAAGATTAGGAGTAATGAGAAATAATAGGCAAAACTTAATTAGGATTAATATCGGATCGGAAAATTATTTGAAACTTAAGATTATTATTGTTGACAATTTGCAAATATCATCTTCATAATTCCAAATGAAATCGTCGAATTGAAGGAAGTCACGCATAATCAATCTTTACATGAGCAAACTTACACAATTTCACTACGATTACACGCACTTACATAGTTACATACACATATCATGTGATTGTGAGACATGATTATTGGCTAATTGAAATGGATCGTTAAATTCTTTTGTAGCTCAACTCATTCACCAGTTTACTCAAGTCACTTGATGAGCTGCCGCCATGTTGTAATGCTTCCAATGCCTTATTTTTCATAACTTTCACATTCTCCTTCTGTGGGATATCCCCATGGAGTGACTCCTTMATGATCCTAGCCACCTCATCGGAGTCCGGTACCGTGTTTTCGCCTTCACAAAGACGAATAGCCATTTCTCGGTACTCTACTAACAACTTGGCATTTTGGTATTGATCAGCTTCCATTGGCCAAGCATAAATCATCACCCCGGCTATTACACTCTCCAGTATCGAGTTCCATCCACAGTGACTCACGAACCCTCCCACYGCTTMATGGTTTAGTATCTCCACTTGTGGAGCCCACCCCTTTATCACCAATCCCCGGTCCAAAACCCGCTCCTCGAACCCTTGTGGGACCCACTGGCTGTTTTCTGCCTTAACCACCCACACAAAGCGGGACCCGCTTCTCTCCAACCCTAGTGCTAGAGCCTCCATTTGAGGTTTTGTCAATAGCTTTTGACTCCCAAAGCACACYTACAAAACACTCTCACTTGGACATTTATCAAGCCAATTGAGCACACTTTGCCCGACACCATCCGGATCCGGGTCACCCCTCTTGGATACACCAATCGCGCTCAACGGGCCAACACAAAAANTTGCTTACACAAAATAAACAATCAAGCTCAACTAACAACTTGTAGAAAATTACTACACCTACTAGGACAAAAATAAATGGGGTTGTGCTATAATATGATATTGATGTCAATTTCTTGCTCGACTTTGAGCGTAACTCATCGTACATTAGCTAGCTTGATGGTGATTCATATGTTTAGGAACAAACTTGGAAATTAAAAGAGTAAAAGTTAACGGGGAAGAGCGTCTCTAAAACATTAAAGAAGATAACTAATTAATGAAAATTTTATATAAATTCCTATGAATTCTAGATTTAGAATTTATATTCCTTATTGGTGACCACTGGCACTAATAATTCACAAGTTCGAGTTTATGAATAACTTTTCAAATTTTACACCTCTTATCATGGATTGCATGAATGCTAATATTAATCGTTGGATTGAATGAGTCAGTACAAAATTACAAAAGGCATACATCAAGAACTTATCTTTTACGATCAAGTAAGGCATCAATGCCAGAACAATAACGGAACAACGACATGCATGGCAGTATCTTCATGCATGATGTACGTGCTTGACGTTTAAGCTACGGGAGTATCGTACTATTGTARAACCCTAACCAAATGATYATCTTCGTTGTATTAAAAATATAATCCTATAATGTGTATTAATTATATGCATCAATTGACAATATTGATAAAACAAACATAAATAATAACTTATCTTTTTCTACTTGGGATATATGGATGTTACATTACTCGGACTATTACTATTCAATTCTTACTTTGTTAGTACAGTAAACTTTAATTTCACTTACATTAATTTGGATCCAATTGGATCGATATTCATGAAAACTTAAGAAGAAATATATAACGGGAATGGGATTGTGACATAGATGTGCTTGACAATATGTACGGGTAACAAACAATGGGTTTGAGGCTAATCAATATAATAATAAGAAGCCAAGATTAGGAGTAATGAGAAATAATAGGCAAAACTTAATTAGGATTAATATCGGATCGGAAAAATATGTGAAACTTAAGATTATTGTTGACAATTTGCAAAACTTACACAATTTCACTACGATTACACGCACTTACATAGTTACATACACATATATATCATGTGATTGTGAGACATGATTATTGGCTAATTGAAATGGATCATTAAATTCTTTTGTAGCTCAACTCAATCACCAGTTTACTCAAGTCACTTGATGAGCTGCCGCCATGTTGTAATGCTTCCAATGCCTTATTTTTCATAACTTTCACATTCTCCTTCTGTGGGATATCCCCATGGAGTGACTCCTTGATGATCCTAGCCACCTCATCGGAGTCCGGTACCGTGTTTTCGCCTTCACAAAGACGAATAGCCATTTCTCGGTACTCTACTAACAACTTGGCATTTTGGTATTGATCAGCTTCCATTGGCCAAGCATAAATCATCACCCCGGCTATTACACTCTCCAGTATCGAGTTCCATCCACAGTGACTCACGAACCCTCCCACNGTTATGTCAATACATGATACTCAAGGTGGATTTCATGAAGATCCCCAAGCTATTCAACAGGCCTTTGAAGACTATTAATTTAGTCTTCTAGGCACTGATGTGCCTACAACTGTGAAGGTTAAAGAAGAAATTGTTCAGTTGGGTCCTGTTCTCACTACTCATCACTGTGAAATATTGATGAAGCCTGTGACTGATGATGAGATTAAAAAGGTGTTGTGGTCTATTCCAGGTGACAAGTCACCAGGTCCTGATGGGTACAATAGTACCTTCTTCAAGAAATCTTGGCAGGTGGTAGGAGCAGATGTGTGTGTTGCCATCAAGGATTTTTTCAATAGTAGCAAGCTTCTTGGAGTAGTTAATTGCACTAAACTTACACTGATTCCCAAGATTCAGGCTCCTCAATCAGTGCTGGATTTCAGACCAATTGCTTGRTGTAATACAGTTTACAAATGCATCTCCAAGTTGTTGTGCAACAGATTGAAATAGGTGCTTCCTGACATCATCTCTTCCAATCAATCTGGTTTTATTACAGGAAGGCAAATCTTTCACAATGTGAGCATTGTGCAAGACATGATTGCTATGTATCACAGGAAGGCAACACCTTCTAGTTGTATGCTAAAAATTGACATCAAGAAGGCATATGATTCAGTCAACTGGAGTTTTTTACAGGACATGCTCACTGCCTTGCATTTTCCTACTCAGTTCATAACATGGGTGATGGTCTGTGTGACCTCACCTAAGTTCTCTCTATGTACTAATGGTAGTCTGCATGGTTTCTTTCCTGGCAAAAAAGGGCTTAGGCAGGGTGACCCCATATCTTCATTGCTCTTTGTAATTTGCATGGAGTATCTTTTAAGATTGCTCACTTGGACTGGCCAACAACCCCAGTATCAGTTTCATTACAGGTGTAAGCATTTGAAGCTCAATCACTTGGTTTTTGCTGATGACCTTATGCTTTTTTGTAAAGGAGATAAACAATCAGTCTTGCTTAATATCAGGGCTTTAGCRACTTTTGCAGCTACTTCTGGATTAATTGCAAATAATGGTAAGTCAGCTATATACACCTGCAATATGGACTCTGAGACTAAAGCTGACATCCTGCAAGTTTCTCACTTTACTGAAGGCTCTCTTCCCTTTAAGTACTTGGGGATAAAAGTCAATGCTAAAAGGCTAAGCAAAGGAGATTGTGATTTTCTGGTTGATAAAATAACTAGAAGGATAAGATCTTGGGGAACTAGAACATTGTCATATGCTGGTAGGGCACAACTAGTTAATTCTATTCTCCTCAACCTCCACTCCTACTGGGCTAGCATGTTTCTGTTACCCAAAGCTGTTATAGATGGAGTTATTCGAGTTTGTAGGGCCTATCTATGGGATGGCACTGCTAATTCTGATAAGATGTCTATTGTAGCTTGGGATCTGGTTTGCAGAAGCAAGAAAGATGGTGGTCTAGGCTTCAAAGACAGCCATTCTTGGAATTATGCATTGCTGGGCAAATATATATGGAGCATAGCCTCTAAAGCTGATACCTTGTGGGTAAAATGGATTAATTGTGTCTATCTCAAAGGAAGGGATTGGAGATCTTATTCCCCAAACTCTGGAGCTAGTTGGTATTGGAGACAACTTTGTAGAGTTAAAGATATGTTCAAAGAAGCTTATCAGTGTGACAGTTGGAAATTCAATGTTAAAGGATACTCAGTAAAAGAAGGGTATCATTGGCTGAGACAAGAGTTAGTTCCAGTGCATTGGGATTTCTGGGTATGGAATAGA
>SNQN01002460.1:20394-43188 GCA_008642245.1 Bassia scoparia | reverse complement strand
ATATCTATGGTTGGTAATGTTCATATATGCTTTGCCATTGGTTTTTGGGGAAGATAAAAAATGAATAGTTACATTGGTTTTTGTGAAATGGCGATAGCGAAACGAAGTTGTCTTTCTATAGTTGTTTGTTATAAAGAGATCGCATATAACATTGTATTAAAACGGGAAATTTTGAATAAAGAGAGGAAATGAAATAATGAGTGTTACCTTTAATTATTGTTTATTCTAGTAGAATGCAAATTATTGGGAGATTCATGGTTGAAAAAGCAAATTGTAATTTGTTTTTATTAGTTTGATAAGAAATTATACATAACAAATGGTTAATATCTTTCCTGTACAATAGTATTGTTACTTAACCTTGTTCCAAACAAAAAAATAATAATTTTAGGATAAGAATAATATTTTTAGGGTATCTAAGTAAATTCATAAGTAAAATAGGAGTACTAAGAATAATGTGGATGTAGTTCCTCCATATTTTTAGGAAAAATGGAAAAATAATCCACAATTTTGGTGGACTCTCTAAATTATAGTCTTACTTTTATACTTGGTTTGATGTTTTCAAAATAATCCTACTTTTATACCCTAATTTCTCAATATAGACCATTTCAAATTAAGCTGTAAAAAGAGGTAATATTATGATTACCTGGTTTGACCATGGTTAATTAAATTTGATTAGCTAAATACTAAATTTTAAATTTATCTTCCAATAAACTTGCCTAAGAACTAAAAATAAATATAGTTAAAAAAATCAAACCCATACGACTCCACGTCACAACTACCTGAGCATCATCATCCCTCTTATACCTAGCCACCAATTACCTAAACCGCCGCTAACCTCTTCAACCCTCTCTCACACTCACCAAACCACCGAACCACGAAAAGCTCCCTCACAAAAATCCAAACCACCACACCACCTCCTTTACCTAAACCATCGATGACTTGTAACTATAACTAAAATTAATTTCTTTAAAAAAATTAACCAACATGACAAGCCCCATCAAAACCTACCTAAATCTTTTGAGATCACCATCTTTCTTATAACACCACTATAGATGGGCAGGTCGGCCGACACGGCACGAGCTGAGCATGGTCCAACACGAGCCTATTGTTTGTACGACACGACACGAGAGTCACTCCAACGGGTCTTGGATAATATTATTTAAAATTGGCATGAACACGTGGGCACACTCTTATTAGAGAGAAATATATAAAATTAATAGAATTATTAATAAGACAAGTGAGTTGGCATGGCAAGGCACGTGGCCGGGGACACGGGTCTCAGTTTTGGAACTTAGTACTACACAAATGAAGATACCCTTGGCCCGTATAGACATGGCCCATTTCCCACCTTTACCCACCACTACACCAAAAAAGCACTAAACGAACCAACGACACCAGAACAAAAAATGAATTAACTTGAAATCAATTAGGCAAGGATAATTAATGTTATAATATTCATTAGGAAATATAATGCTAATTATTTATGTTAAACAATAATTTGATTTGAATTGTTTGACGTAAGATACACAGAAAGATAAATGTTCGTTTCTTCGTTTGAGGGGAGATAAATGTTCTTATCGATAATTGGAAATTGCATTGCTATGTTTGAACTTTTTTTTTTTCCTTTCAATTTTTAAGTTATATTGTATACGTGTAGGTTTTGGTTTTGAGTTTCAGTAAAAATATGATAATGTAATATCATAAGATGAATTATGGGCTGATAATTTTAAATTTTTTTCTTTAATTTGTTCATTTACATTTCTTAAATATCTTTCTTTTAATACGTTTAAAATGAATTGTTTCTATTAAGACAATGCTTGGATACAGTTCTAAAAGAGCTGGAATTTTGCTAGGGTAAATGGGTAATGGATTACCCAAAGGTCACCTGGGTAAATAGAAGATTACACCCGTAATTTTTTTTAAAGGATTGCCAAATGTCACCTACCTGTAATCTTATATTAGTATTCTCTCATCTTTTCATGTCATTCTAACAATCAAAGCTCTTTCTATCTCTTTCTCCTCACTTACACTAGATTTTTTGTAATGAGTGCCATGACATTATATATTTAATAATTTTGTTTAGTAGTAAAACGCACTCATTTGCAGTTCTTTAAATTTGTGATGTTCTAAAATTATTCTTGATTTCTGGATTGGAGATAAATGGTCATTGTTTTTCTTTTTAAAATTTGTCAATTTTTTTTTTTAAATTGTAAGTCCTAATGAATTTTGAATAAAAAAACTTTTGTTGTATGTTTTGATTGAATTTTGATTATGAATTCCATCTTGAAAAAAAAAATCTTATGTGATTGGATGATTTTCATTGATTAATTGTAGGTCATTTATGTCAAATCCAATCTATTATGCATTGATTAGAGTTGATTGAATTTTTTGGGGAATGTTTTTTTGTTGATTTTGTTAATTGTTTCAAGAATCTATAATAGCCTAACTAAAGCAATCCCCACCCTACCTATTTCCTCCCAAACTCCTACGTTTTTCCGCCCATTGCTTTTTAATTTAATTTATTTTTTATTTTATCTTCTATCTTATTAATTAATTAATTAATTAAATCTCTATCTCTATATATCTGACACATAAGCATTTTAATTAATATCTTTCCTAATCTAGAGTCTTTGTTTTTATAAGTTTCCCATCAAGTGATTAATTCTACTATGCAATATTTTTTTCCATCTTCCGAAAATTTCTCTCTTCATCAAAACTTTATCAATTAAGTGTTTTAATCTCTCTTTTCATCTTCCAATACAACCATTAACAATGTATGCATAAACTTATTTCTTTGACCTTATTAGTTTAAGATTTTGTTCTGACTGGACAAAATACACAATTAAAATCAAAGCAAAGCTCTCATTGCTTAACATAACTAGCAACTAACATGGATAAATTAATTGCTAGCAAATATGTAAATATCAGTCCATCATTATTAAAATTTAACAAAGCAATTTGTATTTTTTATTTTTTTCATATAATGGAAAGTAAACATGATGAAAATATTATAATATCAATGCACTATTTTTGTATATGATAATTTAACAGCAGTCAAACATTACATGATTTAGAATGTTATTTTTAACCTCTATTAAACGTCATTGCATGAATGTAGCAATAATCTCTCCATAATTAGTTATTTCAAATTACTATTGTTAGGATTTATTAAACGGAGTAGAAAATCGCAATTTATTTTTACCTCTTTCAAAAAGTAAAATGATACATAATTTATTATAAATTTGTTTTTCATCATTTTATCCATTTAAAAACTGTGCACGGTGTTACTAGTGGGGATGTTAAAGTAATTTTAGAGGAGAAACTATTGTCCCCTTCATTATATAATAGAGATCATTTTACTAATTTAATTATTACAAGTTCCCTTTTATAAAAAAATAAAAATTATATTTTAATTTCTTTATCCCTACTATGAAATCTGCCAATCCGTATTCATACGCTCTCATCTCGTTTTTATTTCATTGATGAATGTAGCAAATAATCTCTCCATAATTAGTTATTTCAAATGAAGGAAAAGAGGGATGGGAAAGAGAGGAGGACAAAACTCCCTTGTTTGGATAATATGTTGGAGGGGTGGGAGGGATCCATTTCTCTCTCTCTTAATAAAAAGACAAATCCCTTCAAAATTCAAGAGATTTAGAGGAAAAATAGAGCTCATTCATTTCTCGAGTCCTTCCTTCCCTTCCTCCTATTCCCTCGGCTCCCTTTCCCTCTAATTTGTTATCCAAACGTAGCATGTAGTTTTGTACAGTGAAGAGTTACTCATTTTTCATTATATTGTACATTATTCTAAAATCTTCTTCCCCATATTCATTTTTTGGGTCGACTTTCTTATTTGTTTACCGTAAATGAATTACTGTGCTTTTTCATTGATTTTGTTATTTTGCAATGTTCATGTGTTATTTTTGTAGATCATTTAATGTTTTGGTTTGTAGTTTGATAATTTTTGGGTTTCGTTGAGATTGTTGGTTGCATTTTTCAATTTGTTTCTTAATTTTTTTCCCGAAGCCATAGTTTGGATGCCTTTTAGAAAATTGTTTCCTGGAAATATGCCAAACTCAAGAACAGTATCCCTTGAAATTTTTTATCCTGTTAAATCATTACTGAAGCTATAGTTTCACTCCTTACTTAACCCCCTTATCATTACCTCTATTCCAGGTTACCCCTAAAAAGAACGGATGAAGTATTTAAAAAAAGTCGTCAATGGTTATACCTCATGTTGCTGGGTCAAGAATGGATCCGTTCAATAGCCTCAGAAAGGCTAGGTGTTTTGTTGTATTTGTAATATATGTTGCAATGAAGGCATGCATGATTTGTACTGATTTGTAAGACTATCTGTACTCTTTTATTCTGGGTTTTACAATAGTTTTCTTGATGTGTTTACTGGATTTTACAAGGATGATGAAGTTGTTTGTGACTGTTTTCTTTTCCGGAAAGTTTTGCTCCGGTTTTTTTGTTTTGTTTAATTTAAGGATTGATTCTGAATTGAAGGTTTATAACTACAGGTTATGTAGGTACTTAACTGCTTGATTGAATTGGGCTGAAAGTAAGTTTTTGTTGTGGATTTGATTGTTGTGACTGGTTTGGGCAAGGTTCACTGTGTGTGGTATATTTGTGTAACTTATTCTGTTCCCTCATCTCCATTGTCATATTTTACAAAGTAATTGTATTAGTATGTGACGAAAGGACTGCAGTGACAAAACAATTTTATGCTCTTGATTCACCTAAACAACTTGGTTACAATTTGATCTTGGCTAGATTAAGTTACTACCTATGCAACAATGGATGTTATGTCGAATCCAACAAACTCACAAATTGTTTTGCTTTGGAGAAAGATTTTATTAAGACTATTTTAAAACGAATTCGCGATGTAATTAGTTTTAGTGTTTTGTATTTTTTTTAGATGTTTTTTTTCTATCAATAGTTGTAACTTGTGAGTGTCATTTGGCTATTGTGATTAGTAAAATCTCTATTCTTCTCATTGATAAAAAAAAAGCATAGCATTACTTCTACCAAATCTCTAATCAACAAAGTTTGATAACAAATGATTAAATAGTTATTTTACAATAGTTATCATTCATGAAGATATTACCATCTTGTTATACGAGTAGGTGGATTCTTAATCTTAATGTGTGCTTCCTTCAGTCCATAAAACGGTATAGCTTGTATTACAGTAAGAACAAGTACTACCCAAATAGATGACAGATAAACAGGCCAATGACGCTTGAAATAATCTTCTCCTTAATGTGGCTATCCATTTGTTTCGTTACCTTTGAAAATTGATTCAAGTCTTTTCAAGTTCAGCATAATAGAAGTTCAATTTTGAGTAAAACATTCTTTGTAATTCTATTGAAAACTGTAGAAGCCACTCGTGTCACTTCCGAGCCAGTGATCAATGATCCCACACTCTCGAGTATTTGCACATCTTCTGCAGTGTCAATTAACTCATCGAGAAAAAACATGTAGCTCATGAAGAAAGAATCTTCGTGACTATAGTGACATTGTTCGAAGCTAATGATGTTCCTAAAGATATCCTCGGAGGTAGCTGAGTTTGTCATCAGCTTTAGGAATCTGTAGCTTACCATCAGCAGAAGAAAATTTGATATTCAACAAGCCATCGTTTCTGCAGCGTGGAAAGTAACTCGTGATGCTTTTAGAAGTTTTGGCAATTGCAGTCGGTGGGGAATCAATAACTATGAGGATTTACATGATTCGTAGGCAAAACAATATGTCTGAAGTAATCGAGAATGTGCATAATCTTTGGTGCTTGCAGTTGCAGATTGTTATGTTCAATTCAGCTGGTTGCAACTGTTTTGTTCCCAGATTAACAAGGAACATATAAGGCTACGAGTGAGATGTGAAAATCGGGTTACGACGTTCAGAAACGAAAAAAGGGATCTGATTTTCTTGAAGAACCAAATCCTGCTGCACATGAAACAGAAGTTCAAGCTTGTGTTCCATCAGATTGTTTTTGACTTGGAGGTTACCCGTATCCGGATAAACAAGTAGACCAAGAAAGCCGAGTCGAGCAGAACATCTCTGTGAAATCATCACTAGAAAGAGTGGTTCATCTACAGCATAGTAACGAACGTCATTCGTTTCAAATTCTCTCATTAAATTGATGGATCGACGTAGATTATATTAAACGATATATGACAGTATCCTTCAGCAAGCATTCGAGGTGCCTTAGTTTCAGTTCTTGTGAAGACTCGCTAATGGGGATTTGTAGAAATCGGGCCGATGCAAATAACTGATGCTGATAGCTTTTCCTCGATTGCTTTCGAAATGTTCAGGAACCTTGTATATACTTCGATTAGGATCAACTTCGGGTAATGATTCTAATTTTTGTTTTATTGAAGCGTCATAAGTGATCATTGGTTTGCTCTGCCATTCTTTTCAGTGTTACTTAATATGGTCATCATAACGAGGCCTGTCAATTCGGTTCACAGTTCAATTATGATGAAACCAAAACAGTTCAGTTATGGTTGAAACCAAACAGTTCAGTTCATTCATTCAGTTGATAACAGTACAGTTAGTTTCGGTTGTAGCAGTTCAATTCAATTCAGCTTGACCAAGTTCGGTTCAGTTCAGTTTGGCGGATTGAAACAGTTCAGGTTTAGTAAGTTCAGTTCAATGCATTATAATAAAAGTTCAGTTCAGTTTTTGGTTGATAACAATTCAGTTCAATTCGGTTGAAGCAAATCAATTCAGTTCAATTTTGGTTGTATCGGTTCAACTCAATTCGGTTGAGCTGTGATTCAGTTCAGTTCGATTTTGGTTGGTACTTGATGTCGGTTCAGATCATATTTTAGTTGAAACTGATCATTTCAATTCGATTTCGTTGATAACGGATGAATTTCATTTAATTGAATTTGGGATCCTATCCGGTTCTGATCGTTGGAAAGTGGTGGGTTCGACTATGAGAAAAGAAATGTCATTCCGTATAAGATGAAAGTAAACTTCATCGAAGTTAATTATTTTGATGCTTTATGACAATACATCTCTTAAGGATAATATGATTGTATCAACAGTCTAATAACGATGAGTTTCATACATTTAGTATGAAAGAACATATTAGTGTTGATGTGGTAGGTTATAGTTGTTTATGGGTTGATATCTTAATGTCTATTTTTATATATTATGATGATGAAGAAGCTAAGAGTATCTAATTCGATGTCTTAAAATGAAGTTTTAATAGCAATCATTAGCTTAATTACATTGTTCGCTAAAAGCTTTTAATATCACTTTTAACAGTTCCCTTTTGATATTTATGATGGAGTTCCGATATGAGGGACTTTCCTGTAAGTAAGGATGACTTGAAAAGTGATTAAGAATTCTCAATCATTGTACAATTATAATTGGGCATATTGTTTTTCGTAACCTTGTCTTAAGACCATATAAACCATGTCTCAAGGTGTACATTTACATTGTCAGTTTGTGCCTAAATCCTATCTGATTTTCATTTTATCATAATTCATACGTATATAACATACAAATTTTACCTTGTCTGCAGAGTTTACCAACCATGTTAAAAGTTATTAAATAGATTGTTAGATGATGATTCAAACTTGTAATTTTTTTAATAGAACCATACTGAACTGGTTAACTAAAGTCTCTCTTTTATTCCTGAGTCTAATTATTGAACTATTAGGTCGTTCATAATAATCGAATTATTTCAATTTCATAATAAACTCATGAAATATTGCAAAAATTATCTTTTTTGGGTTGTAATTTTGTACGCTTTCGATTTCAATAATGAATTATATAAATTCAATAACATTATATAAAATTAGTTCATTAACCAACTCTATCTTAGTTATCAATCATAGCTAGCTAACCTTTAAACTATCTACGTTAATATATTTGATTTTAAACGAGGTTTAAGACACTAGTCAACTATATCTAATTTAATTTTATTATTTTATCTAACAGGGTTAATTGTTCATGAAACAATCAATAAATTAAATACCACATTATCTATAATTTTTATAAGTAAATGCACACAATAATAAATTAGAAACAAATAACTATGGAATACATTTAGCTTTTAAAAACTAAATAATATCACTCAATAATACAATAATAACAAAAATCTAGTATTTCTAATATAATACTATCCACAAAAATAAGGTAACATACAATGCATGTCAATGATCCAAGACTAACTATCATGGCAAAAACTAATGCATGTCAATATCCAAACTAATTATTCAATGGCAAAAAAATAATGTCATTGTCATCATCCTGCCTAATTAATCAATGACAAAAGCTAATATCATGTCATCAATCCATGCCTACTTATGCAAATGCCTATAGGCCATCTACAATAAGACCAAAATTTCATTCATCCCTCCTCCTCTACCACTTACTCACCATAAATTTTCATCCGATAAAATTTCATTCATCCTCACTACAACAATTTGAAAAAAATTCTCTTCATCCATCTCTCTCTTACTTTTTAATACTACCCCACAACTTTCTCTCTCTTCCAACTATTCATTTTACTCCCATTTACTTATTTTAACTTACATGTTTTTAATAATTTCGGATTAATTAGTCAACTAATTAATTCTGATTAAGTAGTCAACTAATTAATTTCGGATTAATTACTCAAACTAATTAATTCGGGGTTAAAAATAGTAAGTTCGGATTAATAGTCAACTAATTATTTTGTGTTCATATTTAATAATTTCGTATTACATAGTAACTTATTAATTTCGGTAATTATTCAACTAATTAATTCGGGATTAAAAATCAACTAAAGAATTGGATTACAATTGTACTGATTACATATGTTGGTCGGACACATTTTCGAAATAAATTGCAAACAACAAATTTATTTGGTACATTGGAAACACATAATATACGCGATAATCTAATAGGCTAAAATAGGAAAACCTTTCTAGTGAAAGGTAAAAACCTATAGGCAAAACATTAGTGTAAAAAATGTTAAACTTAAAGTGTATCAAAAATATGGTAAAAATGGGTGTCTATTTTGTAGTCTTGAAAAATTATGAATTTTGGTAATTTTTGTTTTTTTATTTTTTTAATATAGGCCGAATAATCAAAATAAGAGTTTAGAAATTTGGAATTACTGCAGAGATGACGTGTGGCGGGATATTACTGGGCGCGTCATCATGCTAACGCCTGCCCTTGGTCACCCCCCGTGGATATTAATTATTTTTTCGCTGGTTCATTATGAAACACGTCGTTTCAACTCTTGGGAGACGAGACGTCGTCTTTCGTTCATCATAGCAAAAAAAAAAAAGGTTTCGATGACTCAGCTCGTGGGACCCCACACGTGAATTGCTTCATGAAACTTTATCGTCGGACGAATTTTCGTGGAAATCGTCACCAAACAAACCAAATTTCATGACATTTATTCATTGTTGTAGCCCAAGAATTAGATTACTTTAGATGGATGAAATTTTGGTTTTATGTTGTGCTGCTTTAGAAAGTTGGAAGGAAAATGTTTTTTACATTGGAGGGAAAGCTAATGTCATGTCATCAAAGTATCTATTGATCATAAACTTTTACAAAATTAATTTGTACAGTACATAGAAGATATTAATCGTTGAAATTAATTTATTAAGATTAAATAGTTTGTTTATTTAATTATCTAGCTTATTTCAGTTTAATTTTCAATTCAGTTTATTTCAGTTCGTTTCATAATTTAGATCTTTTATTTCTCTCTATTTGAACTGAAACCATATGGGTTGAACCAATAACAACTGCAACTGAATCGAACTGAACTGAAAATGATAATTAACCATGTTGGTTTGAAACTGTAACCCAAAAGGTTATAAATGAAACAATTCGGACTACGGTAAAAAAACTGAAATCAAATGAACTGAAATCAATTGAGTTGTTTGGTTTGAACCATAACTGAACTGGTTAACTGACGTCCCTCCTCTACTCCTTGCCTCATCTTTTTTCCTACAACAAAACCAAAAGTATTGCCATTCAAGTAGAGGGAGAAGGAGGGTGAGGAGACACATTGCATTATCCAATGCACAAATCTATCAGGGCAGTTCATTGCTCGCAAAAGATCCCAATCACAGAGTCATACGTCTTCCGGATATCAATTTTGAGTAGGCATGATGGAGGAGGTGCTTTCCGCATATATGTCCCTACCTGGTCCTGGATGATACTCACATTATGAATGATCTGTCGCCCTTGAATGAACCCCGATTGGTTTGGGGCAATAATAGTGAGAATTTGGAACAATTATTTTTTGCATCCTCAAGATGATGTCATCATATAATAAGCTATTTAAAGATATTTATAATGGGTTTGAAATTTAGAATTTTATTTGAAATTCTATTGGAATTGGGACAATTATAGTGTTTGGATGTCCAAGAATTTCAAATGAGGAATTTACCCAAATTATACAACTACCAAGTAAAAACCAATGAAGGTAAGAATTTTCGATCAAATGACGAGGTAAATCATGTCACTTGAAATACTCAAATTCCACAATTCAAATGATGCATTTGAAATGAAATCTATCTTCCCAAACACAACCTTAGGGCATTTTGTCATTTTGCGATGTTTTGATAATGATAAGAAACAAATCGACAATGTTAAAGTGATTAAATGTGGGACATGTGTCGATCAATTGTCGCATATCAATAAAAAATCAAATGACAGAACAAAAAATGTTCTAACAAATTGAGTTTGTACTTTCTCTAAACATTTAGGGAATAACTACTATCTTCGTTTTTTTATTAGATGTTCCTCCTTAGTCCTCAATTTGCATTGTCTAACAATAACTATTTATATGCATCGTTTGTTTTTTAGTAGTTACATTTTTCCTTAGTATTGGAATGTTTGTAATTAGATGTTTTCTACTCTTTTTAACTTTAATCTATATATAACCTAACTAAAGCAATCCCCACCCTACCTYTTTTRCCTCCCAAACTCCTACATTTTCCCACCCATTGCTTTTTAAGMTAATTTAATTTTTTATTTTATCTTCTATCTTATTAATTAATTAATTAATTAAATCTCTATCTCTATATATCTGACACATAAGCATTATTAATTAATATTTTTCCTAAGGACTTTCGTTTTAATAAGTTTCCCATCAAGTGATTTTAATTCTACTATGCAATATTCTTTCCATCTTCCCAAAAATTCTTTCTTCCACTTCAAAACTTTCAATTAAGTGTTTTTAATCTCTCTCTTTCATCTTCCAAATATTAACCATTAACAATGTATGTATAAATTAATTTCTTTGACCTTATTAGTTTAAGATTTTGTTCTAACTAGACATAAATACAGAGAATTAAATCAAAGCAAAGCTCTCATTGCTTAACATAACTAGCAACTAACAATGGATAAATTAATTGCTAGAAAATTGTAAATTCCAGTCCATCATAATTAAATTTAACAACGCAATTTTGTATTTTTTATTTTTTCTCATGATAATGGAAAGTATATGATGAATATTATTAATAATCAATTTTTGTAAATGATAATCTAACAAAGTCAAACATGTTCAATGGATTTTAGAATGTTATTTTTTACCTCTAGAAACGTCATTTCAAATGAATGCACAAATAATCTCTCCATAATTAGTTATTTCAAATTACTTTGGTTAGCGATTATATATGGAGTTTTTTAAATCACAATTATATTTTTACCTTTTCAAAAAAGTAAATGATACACACAATTTAATAATAACCTTTATTTTCATCATTTTCCATTTAAAACTGTGCATCGCACGGGTATTACTATAGGGTATTAAAGTTGGTTCAAATCTTTCTATCCCACTATTGAGTTCTTTATGTCCCCATTACATGTGGTTGGTTTACATTCTTTTTCAGCAATATTTTTTAATTTTTATACAACCCAATTGTTAAGAATATTGATTTAAATAGTGTGAACCAATCATTGAATGATATAGATGGAACACAATAGTGGGATATAGGATTTGACTCAAATAAGTTTATCGTATAAGCTTACTTTTTAAGTTCACATGAGTCTCATTTGGAAAATTGCAGATAGAATACCTAGTTTTTGGGCTTTTTTGAAATAAATCTAGTTTCGATTATTTTCCTTAAATACCTAATTATCGAGAAATATTAAAACTCGGTAACTAGTACAGATTTTGTTAAATCTTACACAATTGTTAATTTTAGTGGGCCTACAGCTCACCATTCCCTCTCCTCTTGTGTGCCATGGTTTCCTCCTCAACCTCGCCAACTGCACGCCACCCCACATCACCACTGAAAATCATCTAAATATTTGTTATTAAGTATGTTGGAATTAAATGCATAACCACACCAACGATTTAATGCCCTTGACTTCACATTTATGCAGCAAAACCTTGCATCAATATTCGAACAGAGCAACATACAAACGAGATTTTTCTCATTTCATTAAAAACGTCCTGGCTATATGCCACCTTAATTCATTAAGGGTAATATGAGCACAATTCATAGGGGGGACACCGATTGCTCCCCCCTGGCTTATTATAATATAGAGATAAGGTGGCTACATCCAAACTTTTTTGCAACGTCTCAAAATCATGTGCTCTTACATTACTAATAAAACTTTCTTTTTAAACAGTACTATAAATGAGAAGATTGAGAATCAAATAAAATATTTAACAACTCTTACAGTAGGAATTTAAATGTAATTGATAAACTTTACAATCAAAAGCTTTAATCGAAAATGATTTAGAAAATTAACGTTACTTTATCAATATCTTTCTTCAGAGTAGAAATGCCATTATGTTTATAAGATCGAATGAGGGTATAATACTACACTTTGAGTAATGTATCCGCACACAATACCATCTGATCTGACTTCATAGAGACTAGTGTTCACAAGGCAGATCATAACATAGAACAATCTATTTTTATTGTGTTTTTTTGTCTCTCTCTCTAAGGTGAGTATCAGCTGTAGAGGAATATAACCTAATTTAACGCGGTCAATTAATTAGTAATTCTATGTATAGTACAAATTGGTCAGATAGATCGTGTCGGTTAACAAATAAGCGTAGTCATTATGTCTTTACGAACTCTTCGTTTTAGGTATGGATTGAATGACGTCACTAGTCCAAAAATAAAAGTATCGTACGATCCACTTAGAATTGACATATATACCCAACATACGCAGAATCCGGATCGAACGTGAGTCGTCGCTGAGGATGTGGTATCTGTATTCTTTTTCAGCCAATCATCTCAGTGTAAGAGCTCATCCTCGTTATTCGTTTTGGCACAACAGTCAATCGCTAGAAGAGAAAATCTAGAGAGCTAGAAAATACGCTTTATGTTGACTATAGACTAAATACATACGAGTACGGGAATGAATGTTCAGATAACAATATATAAGTATTTTACATTTACTTATTTACTGGATTGGAGATAGATATGTAAAAAATGTCCATTTTTACTTACAAATATTTCGGAATGGTGCATTGGAAATATTACCATGTTAATAACGGAAACCCATTTGGTAAGCTGCGTGATAGAGGTAACCCGTGTGTGGTATGAGCCATTGTATGAGGAATTGATAGCCTTAAATCTTGGGTAATTTGTCCATATCTTGGACAAGCTCATCCAACGAAAGCATGTCATGGAAGTATACAAAATTGTCAGACTATCCTTAGACTCTACCTAGACAATGTATTCCAGCAATCGGTTGATCGAGGTCTAGAACTAAACTACTAAAACTGTGTGTTGGGCAGATAAGTCAATCGCAACTATGACACAACTGCTTGAATGGTTCAATGACTGCGGTTTAGGTTGTTTTTTTATAAAAACGAATACGGTGTGTTGGATAGGATATGTATCACATGGAATCTTGGTCTCGCGTAACTCCGCCATTCTAAAAACTGCTACGATCGATGTCGTCTCAGACAGTGAATTAGAGCATTGAATTGTTTCTAGTGAGATTCGGCAAGCTGTCAATCAAAAGCCTTAAAACCATCTCACACCAATTACACGGTCAATGTTTTGCTGCATCAAAAAATTAAAAAAATGATAATTAGTCTCTCTGCACCCAAATTGCCTAACTATATTAGAAATAACACAATAAGGCAATACACCCAACTATTATTGTGTTTATTAGGTAATAGATAAACATTTAAATTGCGTTTACGACAAACATAAAATAGAACAAATAAACTAAGCACTTTGATAATTAGTCCTAGAATAAAAACAAGAACATAACAATAGTTCACAAACTCAAATCTGCATATAACTTAAAACTTACAAAGTTTAATATGTTCCAACCAAAGATTTACTATTAGTAAGGATTTTCAATACACATTAACATGTTTTCTAAGGAGACGTCGTTCAAAATATTATTTAACTATCACGACATTGCGTCTTGATGATCAGAAAAATTCAGTCATAAGTGAAACTGTACTAATGTTGCACAACATAATAATCTTAATATATATCATCCCGCCACATAGAAGTTGCACAATACATTACATAAATATAATATAATCATTTTTGTGTTGTTGGAGTGCAAAATTCTACAACCAAACATACACATTCTTACATAATTTAGGATTAAAAGAGAGCGCCATATAATCGACGCTAATATAGTAGTAAAATAACCCGAACGCTTAGATTTAAACGAACTTAGTTACTAGACATTTAAGTATAGCAACGACCACATAACATATCACTCATTGTAGAGAGAAAAAGTAGAAGTAATTATCTTCTTAGGATTTAAGGTCTGTAATAATGAAACAATCGAGACTATGCGGCTATTCAAAAACAATTTATCATTCTATCTAGACACTATCGTGCCTCTATAATATATTGTCGTTTAAATTCATATAAATATTAGATGTGTGCATATGGTTAATAATATGCTTAAAATCTGTTGTGTTTTTATGTTAGCATTTAGAAGATTAAAATAACATAAATCTATAGCATGTTAAATATAGCAAACAAGGATAATGAAATTGGTAATAACAAAGTTTATCACCATCTACATGAAATTCGTCCATCATAGAATTGCATGTAAAAATTGAAATAAAATCAATCAAAATGAAGATAAGTTTAAGAAAAAGCATAAGAAAATAAAAAGAATATAAAGTGGGTCGTGATAGTCGCATGAAACTATGAACCAATATAGAAGAGGGATATTAGAGAGTATTTCTTAGGAAGACTAGTAAAATAGGTCTATATAGAAAACATAAGGGGCTAGTTAACTACAAAACACTTACAAGAAGATTCATATTCCACTTTTATTGTCATGTCAGTCTAGATGTAATGAAGAGTGTTTAATTTACAAACAATTTGAAACAACTCTAATCAATCATTAATAATAAATAGACGATTATTTTGAACCATTTGAATTAATTTTAAATTACATGAAAACATAATGATGAACATAGATATCCTAGAAAATCTCCACAATATACCACGTAATCGAGAGTTGCTATGCAAATAATCTCTATACAAGATTATTTGGCACCATACATATAGTTTTTATGCGTAAGAAAGAATGAGGGACAAGAGAAAAAATGATGTAAACGACTGTGAGAGAGATCAGAGCTGTTGAAATAATGCACATTGAAAGAAGTGTACAACGATAGCAGAGTAACCTATTGTGTATAGGACACAGTAATATTAATGGAATATTTTAGGAGTTTGAACATGTAAAGTAGGAGTAATCATAAGTCTTATTACTATGAATTTTTATTGAGAGGTAGATGGGCTATGTACAATGTAAACTCTCGCGAGACATCACAAGGCTATGAATCAAACGAGTATCGATGAAAATACTTGATAACGTACATCTCATTCTGCATTAGTTTGAAGTTAGTCTCAACTGGGGGCTACGGCAAAATGTTGATGAAATGCATTGAGAGTTAGTAAGCACGCAGAATTATTTGGGTTGTGGACAAATGATTATCATTTATGATAACTTATGTGTGAATGTTTTCAATAATGGAAAGAAGTGATAATGATTATAAAATTGTTAGCATATTATTATATCCAGATAAGTGTAATTAATATGTATTCATGCAGGAAAAAAGATAGATGAAGAAGATTGAACGCTGTATCTTATCGGATAATTGCATAACATTCCTTTCCTCTGTATCTTTCGGAAATAGGAACGCCATCTTCTTAATTTTTTGCAGAGTAAAGATAAGTGAAGATGGTATGATACTGGGAGAGTCGGGAATTTTTATTGTTGTGCTTTTTTTGGGTACCAGTTACATATTGTCCTTTTATTGTGTAACTAAATTCTTTATTTAGGGATTAGAAGACTCGGGTTTGTGAGGAGGGTTGTCTGGGCGTTGTTAAAATTCGCGGAACATTGCACACTCAGGCCCGTTTGACAAAAGTCTTCGATATTTGGTCAAGGTGTTTGCGTTCAGATTAAGATTTTTAAAGTTTACGGGTTTAGGGGAATATTTTTTGATCCTCGATAATACCCGACTCTGAAATTTCTCTTGGAGGAATTCGGCATGTTCGGTTATGCATTGTGTTTCTTGTTAGCGGTCGTGTCGGTTTTGCCAAGCTCTAATTTTCAATCACACCAAATTGTGTGCTTCATAACATTCAGAAAGAAGAGTTACAAAAGTTTCACCATTTCGGAGATTATTTCATGTATTATTATGGTTAGGGGGATTCCCATTGAGCTCGTAATTGGTAGATAATTATAAAAGTATGCTGGGGATTAAACATATTAACACAAAATACTCCACAATTCGTTTATCCAACCATTCGAATAACTCATGGTTTAATGGCATCGAAACGCTACTGTTAGATAAAAATATAGGCAGTAATACTGCAATGGTCAGAGTTGGAATTAGTAGTAATAATTGGACAGTATAATAAAAAATACATAGACATGTGTTCGGGCTATTTAGGCGTGACTTACAGTGTAGTGATGATTATTGCTTGGGGCGTGCCAAACATTCACAAATTTAGCATGGTTCAATTGGGTGTGACGGATAAGGAGATGCTTTGCGGTCTTTCAACATAGATACCGCCATATATCGGGTAAATCTACATCATCCATTTTCATGAGGGACGTAGTGTTTGTTGATATGTCGAATAACCATTTTTTTAAGGAGATTAAAGTTAGTGTTTAATTGCCATGTTTATGTATTTAGGTTAGACCACTAAATGAAGTATACATCGAATTTGAAGATATAAACATCGATATTATGACAGTTAAAAAATGATTTATGAATATACTCTATGATGTCTAAAACTAACGGAGGCATAAATAATTAAGCATTGTCGTTCATTGGTACTGCCTGAAGGAAATTTATAACAATATTCATGAAAGCTAAAAATTTTTGAGAGCGTAGAAGACATAGCATAGGGGGGATATAATGCGTTGAGGTTATAGGGCAAGATTGTTCATTTATCATATAATGGACACTATTTTCTTTTGGCGTTATACTTTATCTATGTAGACGGGGAGAGGTGACCAAAGACGATCACGATTTGGCATATGTAATGGTTGGTGCTTGCAATTGCTACGGCCAATTCGAGAGATTTGGTTGTGTAAGATATAAATCTTCCACGGACGAAGGATAAATTGGAATGCATTTCATTCTAATATTTTATTTATTATTTACTAGATCTGATGACTTTTGATATACAATTTCAGTAATGTGTAAACATTTTAGCATTGCGTTTCGTTTGTTAGGCATATTGGATCTATCAGCTGCCAATCTATGATGTCGACTCAGACAAGAGCGTGTGATAATGCACCTGGTCAAAGATTCGCCATTGATTTATGCTAGCTATGGGATCACCACGATGTGACTCGTTATAGGTCATATTTTAACCATACACACGGTCAATCGTGGGCGTTTACTTGCACATGAGGCGTGCGCATCACATAGGATATGGCCTTAAGTCTATGCTATATGTTATGGCGCCTTCTGCCGAGGCGCCTATGGCAATATCCTTAGTCAACCAGTACGCTTTGGTTGGGGTGTGAGGTATGTGTAAGAGGTAGGGCTTTTGGGACTTTAAGAATTTTTCTAACAGAATTTTAACAAGACGACACCTTTTTGGGCGTTCGGGGGTATTTTCACCCAAGTGGCCCGGTAACCAAGTTTCCCCCTGGTTACCCTTTGTTTATTTAGGGCTCAGAGTGCGTTTACACTTGAGGGCGCTTAGATGTAGTTCTTTAGTGAAACGTATCCTCAAGCCTTAGGGGCGTTAAGGAGAAGTGTTATCACACTTAGTGTTTTTCGAGCAAGCTTTAATCCTTACGCCAAGAAGGAGGGCTAACGAGCCCATGTATTGGAGGGCCAGCTGCCTTAAGACACCAGTACTGGGTGCTCTATCGACGTTCGTATCCTTAGCCAAGAAGGGCTTTGGATGCATCCACACACACCTTGGCGTGTTTCCATAACTCTTACATCTCACGCCCCGAGAGGGGGCTTAGGATGCTTGGTACACATACTTGGTGTATTTCATAAACATTTGCATGTCACGCCAATTAGGTGGGGGCTAATGAGCCTGTATTGAGAGGGCGTTAGGATCAATACACACTATACTTCGTGTTTTTTCAATAAGCTTGCATCCTCACGCTAATAGGTGGGGGGGCTAATGACCTCATGTATTGAAGGCGTTAGGATGTAATTACACATATACATAGTGTTTTTCTAATAAGTTGGCTCCTCAGCCATAGGTGGGGGCTAATGAAGCCCCCTTTATTGAGGGCGTTAGGATGCAAGACAACACTACATTAGTGTTTTTTCTCAATAAGTTGTATCCTACGCCCAAATAGGTGGGGGCTAATGAAGCATGTATTGAGGAGGGGGGTTTAGGATGCAATAATAAACCTATATTAAGTGTTTTTCTCCATAAGCTGCATCTCATGGCCAAGAGGTTGGGGCAATGAGGCCCATGTCTGGTGAGGCGTGCGGATGCACATGACAACACCTTGGTAATCTTCACAAAAGTGCGTCGGTAAGCCCAAGAGGTTAGGGCTAATGAGCCCATGTCTTGTGGACGTCGGGATGCACATATAGACACCACATTTGGTGTCATTCAACAATGCCTTCTCTTGGTCAAGGAGGTTTGGGGTTACTGAGCCCCTTGTCCTTTGAGGCGTGAGGAAACATTTAGGTGTATGACGAATCAATATACACCACGTTCCTTCTAAGGCGCGGCATTGTGATATTTGTATTACCTTGGTGTGGATAAAAGAATACGAAGCAATCACCCATACAAGCCGTGAGTTGCATGGAGATAACATATATTTTCTAAGTATTGTGGGGCGTGTAAAGTAAAGCTCTAGTACTTGGAAATATCAGCAATTCCATTAGCACTAGTAAGGCATCACAGTGACAATAAAAAGGTCCGTCCTTAAAATTGTAACTTTGCAGTTGATTTTTGCATGGCGTTGCGATCGGGGACTTCCAGGTATGCATTTCTAATGACAAAGTGACCAACTAGTTATGGCGTGGCGTTGTACTTTGTACGTTCGTTGATAGAGAATAGTGGGATGGGGATGTGTTGATTGCATGCTTATTTGGATATAGATATATATAGACCTGCGCTCATAGCGTTGGGGAATTGCTTATTGGCGTAATTTCCTTCCATCAGGCCACATCATCTCGAGTTTGGCGAGCGTCATAGAACCATTATACTTTAATTATTACCAAAAACTCACTAGTTGGGCGAGACGTCATGAGCATCAATACTCCTTAGTAGGGAGAAGGTGCAAGAAATCAAACCTACTAGAATTTTCTCATCTTGATTATGAGAATCACTTCAGGAGAGTCGTTGCCACACCGAATACACTGGAATAATTCAGCTTCGATCATAATGATTACAGTATGAAGGCTCTAACGGGTTACTGCACTAACACTAAGTTGCTTTCTGTCTGATACATTTTCCAAATTTGTCTTTCATTTCATTAACTTGCTTTATTTACAATGATGTTGTGAGTGCCACAGTCACTGCAACAATCCACGTAAGATGCCGCCATGACAATCATTGTTATAATTAAGAGTAAACAAAGACATAAATTGACTAACTATGAAAGACTTAGATCAATGGGCGTGGGCGTTTGTTCGTGCTCAAATAGTATTTGCGCCAAGTTATTAGCGTTCCATGGCCTGCGAGGGCGGTTACATGCGAGTCTTCAAGGCGGTAGGTACCAGGTCTCACTTCTTCAGTAAACCTTATACGAACCTTCCCAGTTGGCGCCGTCTGTATGTGGCTGTTCAATACATTTTGGGTTAGACTTCTGATTCCCTAGAGATGCTCACCGGTACATTATCCATCTCATGCTGGGGCAACAAAAGTTGATATGTTGAGATCGGCATCCTTTACCCTATTCAGAGAGGGCGCCCGATGATGGCGTTATAGGGAAGGAGATATCACAACTATAACCTCAACCATGAGGCCTTCTGCATCGCTTCTTTCTCTCTGAGGCGTACGGGAAGCCTTCACCAATACCTCGGGTCGTACATTTTGTCTCTTAAGCCAACCAACGGCTGTGACAAGGGCTTTGAGTGTCGTGGATCACATTCAAGTAATCAGGAGAACACATTCTCTGCAAAGTAATTATATCAGACGAGCTTCTGTCCACCCACACTCTTGATCGGTATTCGCGATCTTGGGTGACGACAAGAGGTCGTATGCGGTATTTACCGGGGCATACATCGATTGTCAAAGACAATAGTTGGGCAAGAGTGGGTCATCTCCTGTCATCTGTAAGACCTGGCGACTGAGTTCAGCTGGGACCTTCCAAACGGCAATCCTCCAGCAATCACCCCTTTAACTGGTGGGCGTCTCATCACTAGCAGTACTGGTTTTGGGGCGCGATGGCTTCTCTAGGCTTGTCTTTCAAATACTTGTTCAAACTTTCCTTCTTACGCCAATTATCAAGGGCTTCTTGAGTTCCACAATTGTTGGTTGTGTGGCATCTCTGTGAAATTCGCACCACAAGATCTTATTCCTCTTCTTGGGGGTTCCCACACTGGGTCGGGTTTGGTAACATGTCTTCGTTCTTAATGCCAAGTAAATCCCGGCTATTCACATTGTACTTCGGGTCATTTCCATCATCTCTCTTCTTTGAAGGTCTTACTTCCGTTGTTTGTCATTGTTTTCCTTGCGTTTCATCAATCTTCCTTTTCCATTCTCCATTTTCGTTTCCATTTTTTTTTTAGGAGCGCTGGGTCACTCCATGTTGTTGATTCATGGGCGCGTATATACCTTTGGGCGAGTTCCATGCGCTTTGTCTAGGTTTAATGTCTGTAACAATAGGTTCCTGCTTGAACCTTGACGGCCTAGGCCAACTAGGAGAAGTGAATGCCACTTAATCTCCAATAGCGATTGTCAACGACTCTGCACTTGAACCCCCTAATGTTCACCCAGGTTTTCTCATCCTTTGTTTACAATTTAACAAGTAAAGGTTTATCTTATTATGGCGTTTTCAGAATGAAGTGTTGTTTGAATAAAACTCAATAACAGTAAATTTGGTAACAGACCCAGCAGGAAGTCACTAAATCAAGTGAGAGCCATTACCTTTAAGGGTAGTGGAAAGTACTTGCACATGCGCCTCACTCTCCGTTTGCCGGACCATCTGTTTATAGGACGCTAGTTGTTCTTCTAGATTCAGTTGTCCCATCCGAAACGGTCGATGGAGGATATTTCATTTCCTAGGGTCCTGGCGTTTTAAGATATCCTACCAAAGGGCGTTTTTATGACTTACATTGGCTGCCCAAGGTTCTCACCCACAACTCTTGTGCGTTGGGACACATGCTCCTCACTTCGGAGAGATCCCTATGAGAACGAGTCCATGTGAGTGTGGATCTCCAATACTCTAACGGGGACCTGTGATCTTGAGTTATTCCTTCTGTTTGTGAGTACTCTCTAGGTGGCATGAGACGTGAAGTAAAGCCCTAGTGCTGGCTGAGGAAGACAAGTCATGGCTAGAGGGCTTCCACTGTGAGCGAGACAGTCTTTGGCTTCCCTCGTCCTAAGTGACTGCGGTGTCGGGGATGAGAGAAGCGTCTGGAATAGCGACGGAGTGGGGAGACTCGGTACCTAGAGCGAGCTTGATCTCCCTACTCGAATTCAGGATATCCCTGGCGTCCAAGGCGCCTCCCTACAGATGCCTTTCCTCAAATGATGCGACGGGAGTCATTAGAATTAGGGCCTTCAAGAGACAGGAGTTTCACCTCTTCTCTGCGAGTCGTCGCACGGCTCACCCGAGGAGACTGGCTACATTGTCTCTGACTTCGGATGAGGGGGACGAAACATAACGGGCCTTCAGTTTGTGGCCTTGGTGCTTCAGGGACGTGTCATGCGGCGTAACAAGGGCTGTTGTTGCTAGGTTGCTCTGGACAAAGGGGAGCCTTGTGTTGATTAGCTCATCAGGGTGTTCATTCGACGGTCAAGTCGTCCCTGGACGAGATAGTTATGCATTAAGGTCATATCGTTGACAAATTCTAGCGTCCAGGTTTGGGCGTCCCTGTTAAGACGTAGCAACCTCCTGTATCTCGGGGCTAAGACGCGACTCGGACCCCGACGCTTGAGAGACGGACTGTCCACTCTAGGGTGCCCCCAGTGCGAGTGGGTTTTCTAAGTACGCACCATTGTGACTTTTGAGGAAATGTTTCCCACAAACGGCGCAATCTCTTCCCGCGTTTCAGGACTTAAATGGATAGCGGGTATGTAAATAGGGTAAAAATACGAGTCACATGTCCTTAGCTCGTTAGGTGGTTGATACACGTCAAGTCAAAGTTACATCCTGAAACTACCAAGAGGAAACTGGTGACTGCCCGGGGGTTTGTACAGGAACGCCAATCCGATG
>SNQN01002460.1:0-20369 GCA_008642245.1 Bassia scoparia | reverse complement strand
ATTAATTAATTAAATCTCTATCTCTATATATCTGACACATAAGCATTATTAATTAATATCTTTCCTAATCTAGAGTCTTTTGTTTTAATAAGTTTCCCATCAAGTGATTTAAATTCTACTATGCAATATTTTTTTCCATCTTCCGAAAATTTCTCTCTTCCATTTCAAAACTTTATCAATTAAGTGTTTTAATCTCTCTTTTCATCTTCCCAATACTAACCATTAACAATGTATGCATAAACTTATTTCTTTGACCTTATTAGTTTAAGATTTTGTTCTGACTGGACAAAAATACACATAATTAAATCAAAGCAAAGCTCTCATTGCTTAACATAACTAGCAACTAACAATGGATAAATTAATTGCTAGCAAATTAGTAAATATCAGTCCATCATTATTAAAATTTAACAAAGCAATTTGTATTTTTATTTTTTTTTCATAATAATGGAAAGTAAACATGATGAAAATATTATTAATATCAATTTTTGTAAATGATAATTTAACAACAGTCAAACATTTCATGATTTTAGAATGTTATTTTTTACCTCTAGAAACGTCATTTCATGAATGCACCAAATAATCTCTCCATAATTAGTTATTTCAAATTACTTTGTTAGGATTATAATATGGAGTTTTTTAAATCACAATTATATTTTTACCTCTTTCAAAAAAGTAAAATGATACACACAATTTATAATAAACCTTGTATTTTCATCATTTTAACCATTTAAAAACTGTGCATCGCACGGGTATTACCTAATTAGGTATTAAAGTTGGGTTCAAATCTTCTATCCCACTATTGAGTTWCATTTCATGTCCCATTACATGTGGTTGGTTTACATTCTTTTTAACATCAATATTTTTTATTTTATACAACCCCATTGTTAAAGAATATTGATTTTTAAAATAGTGATGACCAATCAAATTGCAATGGATATAGTATGAAACACAATAGTGGGATATAGGATTTGGACTCAATAAGTTTCGGTATAAGCTTTATTTTTTAAGTTCACACTGAGTCTCATTTTTTGGAAAAATTGCAGATAATACTTAGTTTTGGGGCTTTTTTTGAAAAATAATACCTAGTTTCAGATTTATTTTCTTAAATATCTAGATTCATCGAAAATTTAAAACTCGGTACC
This sequence comes from Bassia scoparia, assembly GCA_008642245.1. Classification (NCBI taxonomy): domain Eukaryota; kingdom Viridiplantae; phylum Streptophyta; class Magnoliopsida; order Caryophyllales; family Amaranthaceae; genus Bassia; species Bassia scoparia. The sequence goes on along the minus strand of SNQN01002460.1, from coordinate 19,227 downwards.
TAGTACCAGATTTCTGTTAATCTTAACACAATTGTTAAATTTTAGTGGGCCTACAGCTCACATTACCCTCTCCCTCTTGTGTGCCATGGTTTCCTCCTCAACCTCGCCAACTGCCAAGCACCCCAACCATTCACCACTGCACCGCAACGATTGCCACTGCAACTCCATCCACCAGCATACAACCACCTCATCGCCACTGCACATCCACCCCACGCACTACTAAAACACTAGAGATGAATCAAATAAATATTTAACAACTAAGAGCATGAAATTTAACTATTACAATAAAGCTTTTCTAAATGATTTGAAATACGTATCATATTTCTTGAGAAGCATTATTTATAGAGAATGAGGGCATCAATAATTTTGTTCGCAACACACCATTGATGATTCATGACAGGCTCACAGCTATATATAACTTTCTTATTGTGTTTGTTCCGGACACTAGGAACTTAAACAAATACGGGTATGTAAATAGGGTCAAATACGAGTCAATGTCCTTAGCTCGTTAGGTGTTGATAGACGTCAACGCCAAAGTACGTCCCAGACCTACAAAAGGAATCGGTGACTGCCCGCGGGGTTGTACCCAGGAACGACCATCCGACGCTCAAGTCAAATCGCTAGAAAGAGAAAATCTAGAGAGTGAAATGTAGAAATACATAGGGAAATGTCAGTAAAAGTTACCTCATATATCTGATTTTGAGATATTATATATACTTTTCGGATGGCATTTCTGTAATAAACAAACCCCTTTGGGTGATGGCCCGTGTGGGCCTTTGATCATAATTGGGCTTTCCATCTTGGACAAGCCTCATCCAACGAAAGGGCATTTGCGTATTTTCACTAGACTGGGCAACGTGTCGTGTCGAAAAATAAACGGGTTGGCGAAAGTAACCGACCGACCTGTTATGTTATATCGGGTGAAGGTCTGACCTGAACTCGCCATTTAACCTAAATTCAACCCATTTAAACTTGAATTTTTAAATCAAGCTAAAAGCCTAAACCATTACAATTACACAAGTTTCTGCAACCTTAAATTATGCCTGCCAATTGCTAACTAAAATATTAGGAATAACACATAAAGGCAATAACCAAACTATTTATGTGTTTAGAAGATTACACATTTAAATTGTTTGAAAACTAAACTAAAAAGCCTAAATAGTCTAGAAAAAGACAATAAAAAGTTCAACCCAACTATATAAGTTACAAACTTCCAAGTTCCAACAAATTCATAAATTCAAACACATAATTTCTAAGTAGCTTCGAACATATTTCTTCGAGCTTTGATCATCATCGTCGTCGACTATTTCACATCATCCGCCACTTGATTGCACAATACATCATATCATTTTCGATTTAAACTAACAAATAACAACTACAAAAAATAGCAGCAAATGGCAATATAGAAATCCCATAAAAACGACTTGGTTTACTGACTTACTGCAACGCAAAAATCCACATAAAATGAAAAAAAGGCAGTAATTTCTTAATAAGTTTAAAATGCAGCATTAAACAATTTCATTCATATCACTATCGCATAATAATTTAATAATAAATATAAATAATTGTAAACTCATCTAGCAATTAAATTAAATAACTAAATCTAGCATAATTGAAAATAAGCTATGGAATTACAAAGTTACCATCACAAATTCAGCCGAGCATAAATTGATAACATATTCTAGGCAAGAAAAATCATGCCATTAAGGATTAATTCTAAAAAAAATAAGTCATACACATACAATTAACAACAAACACAAATTTTATTGAGATGGAGTAAAGTTATTACTTGTAGAGTTGAGTTGATGAAGTGAAAATCTAGAAAATCTCACAATAAACACGAATCAGATGATTCAGACCTAATTAAGAATGAGAAAGATGAGAGAGAAATGAAAAGAATGAGAAAGGTGTGAAAGATTGAAAGAAGTAGTACACGGATAGCACTATAGTAGGACACTTAATATCAGATAGATTTTAGGGTTTTAACATTTTAAGTGGGCTTTTTTTGCAAGTGGGCTTCTACAATTAATTGGACTCAAGGCTTGAATCAATAAAATCAGAAAAAATAATAAATTCTATTATGGTCCCGGGACCATAGTCCTCATCATGGTCCCGGGCAAATGTTCATTTATGAAACTAGAAATGTTCATCTCAACATGTAAAATGTTCATTTTCAAGTGTAAATGTTCATATCTGAAAATGAACGCTTGTATTTTCGGAAATGAACATTTCTATTTTCGGAAATGAACATTTCTAGTTTCAGAAATGAACATTTGTCTGGGACCACATGGTCCCGGGACCATAATAGACCTATTGTATATAAATCAGGTTAGACGGGTTGTGCGGGTTGACACTTTGAACCCGAACCCAGCCCGTTTAAAGTCCGTGTCGTGTTGTGTCACTAGATTAAACGGGTTAGGATCCTTGACTCAAACCCGCTAATCTCGGGTCGGGTTCGTGTCGTGTTAGCGGGTCGTGTCGCGTTTGCCAAGCTCTAATTTTCACCCAAATTAGGCCAACCCGAGGGTATTTCAATAATTTCATGTATATAATTGGACCCAGAACATATTGGGCTGGAACAATTAACCCCACACTCGATATCGGAAACTTATCAAATAGGGATTCGATGTCGAGTGGAAAGTAGAAAAACCAGTATATCTACCATCCGGTTTAGGCGTGACCTTACAGTGTAGTAGATGCTATTATGCTTGGGCGTGCCAACACATTCACTTGCATGGTTGCATGGCGTGAGGTGGCAAGTCTTGTCTTCAATCACCCATCATACCACCATCCATTAGGGGCGTAAGGTTGCATAGTAAAAAGTGTATGCCATGTTTACATTTTGGTTAGCCACCCAAATAAAGGCGTTTGACTGCAAGGATTATACATGCATGGCCTAACTTTAGGCGTAAGAATGCATGGGGGCGTGAGGCTACATGCATATAAATGGATATCCTCACTTTCATAGTGGGGTGCCACTTTGCATGTATATTGCACCCCATTTTGTAATACCTTCCACCCAAAAAGCTGATGCATTATACTACACCTGATGACATGTTCAAGCATTTGCATGGCGTCTCGATGTACAATGGATCTCATAAGCTGCCAATCATCACAACAAGGTGTGATAATGCATGGAAAGCATCTTGATTTTCGCTTGGCATCACCATGATTCATATTTTACCATACACACGGTCACATCGTGGGGCGTTTACTTGCAATGAGGCGTGGCATCACATAGGAAATATGCGCCTTAGTCTATGCTCATAATGTTAAATGGCGCCTTCATGCGAGGCGCCTATTGCAATATTCCTTAGTCAACCACGTACCGCTTTGGTTGGGTGTGTAGGTATGTGTAAGCAGGTACCGGGCTTTGGGACTTAAGAAATTTTTCTAACATGAAACTTTATACAAGCCGACACCCTTTTGGGCGTTCGGGGGTATTTTCACCCAAGTGGCCCGGTAACCAAGTTTCTGGTTACCTTTGTTTATTTAGGGCGTCAGAGTGCGTTTACACTTGAGGGCGCTTAGATGTAGTTCTTAGTGAAACGTATCCTCAAGCCCTTAGGGGCGTTAGGACGTAAGTGTTATCACACTTAGTGTTTTTCGAGCAAGCTTRATCCTTACGCCCAAGAGAGGAGGGCTAACGAGCCCCATGTCTTGGAGGGCTTCCAGATGCCTAAGACACCAGACTGGGTGCCTTCTATCGACGTTCGTATCCTTACGCCCAAGAAGAGGGCTTTAGGATGCATACCACACCACACTTGGCGTGTTTCACTAACTCTTACATCCTCAGTATGTATACGTGGTCTTAGGGATTGAGAGGGGTTAAGATGGAGCAATGCGCGGTGTGCGGCGTTTGATCGGCGCGGATGCGTTAGGTATTGCCGGTCGCAGTGCGGCAGTGATGCCCGAACGGAGTGAGGGAGGGTCGTTGTCTATGGTATGGGACTTCGGTACGAAGTAGCTTCAATATGAGTGAGTGTGATTGTATGCATAGGGAAAACATGTATGCAGATCGGTACGAATTGGCGCGCAGTAGTGTGTAGTGTGAGTTAGAAAGGCGACGTCGCGGACTTAAAGTACTGGAGCCCCATGTGATGTCATATGACTGTGAGAGAGGCGTTAGGGATGCAATTACTTCACAGTCATTATACTCGTGTTTGTTTTCTCTAATAAGCCGGGCATCCTTAGTACTGCGAGCGCGGTCACAAATACGGGTGGGGCGCTATATGAGCGTCATGATTTGAGAGTAGTGGCGTTAGGAAGTGTAATAGACTCTATAGTTAGACATGTAGCACTATATCTGAGTTCTGGGTGTGGTCCTACTTAGATAGGGATTGGTTGGCGTCGATATCAGAGTAGAATGTGTCTCTACATACAGGTGGGCGCCGCAACAGATGATGATTGGTTGGAGAGCGTGTGCTGGGGAGGCTCGTCTTGCTTCATGTGAATATTTGAGAGGCGTTGTTGAGGCCGAGTGTTGGGCGAAGGGTAGCGATCACTACACTTAGTTGTTTTTCTCACGATCAGAAGCTGTATGGGTTATTCCTCTTCTGGACGGCCGAACTAGATATGATTGGTGGGTGGTAGTGATTCGCCTGCTTATGGTGATTGCGGGAGGTGAGTCGTGTAGTGGTAAGGGATTATGCAAGTATACAGACGAGTCCAGAGAGTTGGTGACCAGGCTTATGGACTTAGTGTTTTGTCGCGTCCTAGATGTAAGCAGCCGTGTCATCCGCCGTGGATTGCTATGACATGAATGGGGAGGCAGTCGTGGTGCTCGAGAGTCCGACGGAGATAGCCGCCATTGGGTCGTTGTGAGGGCGGTGGACCGGATGCGCCACATGACATATGGCTGGTGCGTGTCGGTGTACGGATAGCGAGAGCGAGGTTCGTGTATGGGTGTGCGTCAGTCGGGTGAGCGACATGGCTTGTGTGAGATCGTACACACAACGGTGCGTCCGGGGAGCCAGAAGTAGGTATAGGGCGGTGAATTGTCGAAGGCTCGATACCCATGGCGGTATTCGTGCGTTGTGATACGATGCGGGCTTGCTGTGGTGCGCCGCGGGGGCGTGATGTGCATTATAAGGGATTCGACCAGTGACATGAGCTGTGTGGGTGTCATTAGCAAGTCCAGTGACGATTCGTCTTGGTGCGAGTGAATGGCAGCTGGTTGGGGTTACTGAGCCCCTTGTCCTTTGAGGCGTGAGGAAACATTTGGGTAGTGAGAGATCAATATCACCCCACGCCTTCTAAGGCGCGGCATTGTGATATTGTATTACCTTGGTTGGAATAAAAGAATACGAAGCATCACCCATACAAGGCGTGACGTTGCATGGAGAATACATATATTTTTCTAAGTATTGTGGGGCGTGTAAGAGTAAGCCATCTATGACTTGGAAATATCTAGCAAATTCCATTAGCATACTAAGGCATCACAGTTGGACAATATAAAGTGTCCGTCTTAAGCCAATTGTACTTTGCAGTTGACTTCTTTGCATTGGCGTGGAGAATCAATCAATGCATGATTCTAATGACAAAGTGACCAACTAGTTATGGCGTGGCGTTACTTTGTAACATTCTAATATAGCATGGTGGATGTTTGATTGCATGGCTATTTTGTCATATTGCTCTCTCATCAACTCTTAGGTAATTGCTTATTGCGTATTGTCCTTCGCCATCAGGCAACATTCATTCATTCGGTTTGGGCGAGACGTCATAGAACCATTATACTTGTCAAGTATATATTCCCGAACACAATCACTAGTTTGGAGCGAGACATCATGAGGCATCAATACTCCTAGTTAGGGAGGGCAGAGAGTGAGCAAGAAATCAAGACATTAGAATATTCTCATCTTGATTATGAGAATCACCTTTCATGGTGAGAGGGCGTTGCTTTTCACAACACATGGGAAATTTCATGCTTCGATTCTAGGTTGAAGGCTCTAGGACGCGGTTATCGTGAACATCTTTAACACTAAGTGACTTTCTGTCTGATAACATTTTCCAAAACTATTGTCTTTCATTTCATTAACTTGCTTTATTTACAATGATGTGATTGATATGCCACAGCTCACTAGCCAACAATGCACGTACAGATGCCCTATGACATCATTGTTTAATATAAGATAAACAAAGACAAAATTGACTAACTATGAAAGACTTAGATCAATAGGGCGTGGGGTTTGTCGTGCTCAAACATAGTATTTGCGCAAGTTATTAGCGTTCCATGGCCTGCGAGGGCGTTACCATCCGAGTCTTCAAGCGGTAGGTACAGGTCTCACTTCTTCAGTAACCTTATACGAACCTTCCCAGTTGGGCGTCTGTATGTAGGTGTTCACATAACATTTATGGGTAGACTTCTGATTCCCATAGAGATTGTCACCGTACCATTATCCATCTCATGCTGCAAACAAAAGTTGATATGTTGAGATCGCATCTTTAACCCTATTCAAGAGAGGGCGCCCGATGATGGCGTTATAGGGAAGGAGAATATCAACAACTATAAACTCAACCATGAGCTTCTGCATCCTTCTTCTCTCTGAGGCGTACGGGAAGCTTCACCATACCCTCGGGTCGTACATTTTGTCCTCTTAAGCCAACCAACGGCTGTGACAAGGGCTTGAGTTCGTAGGGATACACTTCAAGTGTTTCAAACATTCTGAAGTAATTATATCAGACGAGCTTCCTGAGTCCACAACACACTCTTGACTCGCGTATTCGCGATCTTGAGGTCGACGACAAGAGGATCGTCATGCGGTACCTTTACCGGGCATGACGATCGATTGTCAAAGACCATAGTTGGGCAAGAAGGTGGGTCTCCTCTCCGTATCTGTAAGACCTGGCGACTGAGTTCAGCGACCTACTAAACGGCAATCCTCCAGCAATCACCCTATTACATGGTGCGTCTCATCACTAGCAGTTGGTTTGGGGCGCGATGCTTCTCTAGGCTTGTCTTTCAATACTTGTTCAACTTTCCCTTCTTACGCCAACTTATCAAGGGCCTTCTTGAGTTCCCAACAATTGTTGGTTGTGTGGCCACACTCTCTGTGAAATTCGCACCACAAGATCTTATTCCTCTTCTTGGGGTTCCCCACACTGGGTCGGGCTTTGGTAACATGTCTTGTCTTAATGTCCAAGTAAATTCCCACCGGCTATTCACATTGGTACTTTCGGGTCATTTTCCATATCTCTCTTCTTGAAGGTCTTACCTTGTTTTTCATTGTTTTCCTTGCGTTCATCAATCTTCCTTTTTCCCATTTCCATTTTCGTTTCCATTTCTTTTTTTAGGAGAGCTGGGTCCTCCCATGTTGTTGATCTCATGGGCGCGTATATACCTTTGGGCGAGTTCCATGGCGCTTGTCTAGGTTTTAATGTCCTGTAACAATAGGTCCTGCTTGAACCTTGACGGCCTAAGGCCAACTAGGAGAAAAGTGAATGCCACTTAATCCTCCAAATTAGCGATTGTCAACGACTCTGCACTGAACCACCTAATGTACTCACCCAGGTTTTCTCCATCCTTTTGTTTACAATTTAACAAGTAAAGGTTTATCTTATTATGGCGTTTTCCAGCAATGAAGTGTTGTTTGAATAAAACTTCAATAATAGTAAATTTGGTAACAGAACCAGCAGGAAGTTCACTAAATCAAGTGAGAGCCATACCTTTAAGGGTAGTGGGAAAGTACTTGCACCATGACGCCTCACTCTCCGTTTGCACGACCATCTAAGTCTTATAGGACGCTAGTTGTTCTTCTAGATCAGTTGTCCCATCGAAACGGTCGATGGAGGATATCTTCACTTTCCTAGGGTCCTGGGCGTTTAAGATATCCCTACCAAAGGGCGTTTTATGACTTAACATTGCGCTGCCCAAGAGGTTCTCACCCACAACTCTTGTGCGTTGGGACACATGCTCCTCACTATCGGAGAGATCCCTATGAGAACGAGTCATGTGAGTGTGACTCCAATACTCTAACGGGGACCTTGATCTATGAGTTTATTCCCTTCTGTGTGAGTACCTCCTCTGGGTGGCATGAGAACGTGAACGCTAAAGCCTAGTGCTGGCTGAGGAGACCAATCATGGCTAGAGGCTTCCCTGTGAGACGAGACATGTCTTTGGCTTTCCTCGTCCCTAGTACTGCGGTGCGGGGAATGATGAGAGCGTCCTGGAGATAGGCGACGGAGTGGGGAGACTCGGTACCTAGAGCGAGCTTGACTCTCCCTACTCGAATTCAGGATATCCCTGGCGTCCAAGGCGCCCTCCCTAAGATGCCTTTCCTCAATGATGCGACGGGCGTCATTAGAATTAGGGGCCTCACGAGGACAGGAGTTCACCTCTTCTCTGCGAGTCGTCGCACGGCTCACCCGAGGAGACTGGCTACATTGTCTCTGACTCGGATGAGGGGACGAAAACATAAAGGGGCCTTCAGTTTGTGGCCTTGGTGCTTCAGGGACGTGCAATGCGGCGTCAACCAAGGGCTGTTGTTGCTAAGGTTGCTCTGGACAAGAGGGAGCCTTGTGTTGATTAGCTCCATCAGGGTGTTCATTCGACCGTTCAAGTATATTACTTCCCTGGAAGAAGCATATTGCTTAAGGTCATAAATCGTTGACAAATTTCTAGGCGTCCAGGTTCTGGGCGTCCCTGTTCGACCGTGCAACCTCCTGTATCTCGGTGGCTAGACGCGACTCGGACCCCGACTCTGAGAGACGGACTGATTCCAGCCTCTACAGGGTCGCCCCAGTGCGAGTGGAGTTTCTAGTACAACCATTGTAGACTTTTGAGGAATGTCATTCCCACAAACGGCGCCAATCTCTTCCGACGATCAGGAACTTAAATGGATACCGGGTATTGTAATGGTAAAATACGAGTCATGTCCTTAGCTCTTAGGTGTGAACACGTCAAACGTCCAATGTACATCCTGAAACCTACAAAAGAAAACTGGTGATGCCCGGGGTTTGTACCCAGGAACGACCTCGATGCTAAGTCAAATCGCTCGAGAGAAGAGAAATTCCATAGAGAGAGAATAGCCAGAAATAGAGAGGAATGTTTGTAAAATCCTCATGCACTTTATTGGTGAGGGTATATATAACTCCTTTTCAATAGCATTTTCGTAATAAACAAAACCTTGGGTGCTGGGCCCCCATGTCGGGCCTTTGAGTCATATTGGGCTTTCATCTTGGACAAAGCCTCGTACCAACAAAAGGGCAGTTGCGAAATGCCCCATTGATGAGGTCAAACCGAGGGTATTCGGTATTAATTCATTTATTATAATTGGTCCCATAACACATTGAGGCTGGACAATGTTTATTTATGTTAGTTAGTAGTTTTTAAGAACTCAGAGAAATGCATTGAATTTTACAGCAATACATTCATGGCAAGAGAAGTATCATATATACGCGGTGGAAGGACAGATGATTGCATCAACTTGTTTGCTATTTTATAAGTTGACTTTTAATCATGTTTTTCACCACCACGCATTCCAATGAAATAATTTACTCAGCAAAATCGAAAATCAACTGCCAAAATCCAAATCTCGGAATGATCAACCAAAATTCGAAAAATGACTTATACTGAAAAAAAATCAACCCAAATCATTACATGTAAAAATAGTTAAAATATTAAACCAAAAAAACAAATAAAAAAATCGACGACTTTTGTACCCCATCAACTTAGCCCCAGTTCGACGACACTCACTCACCACAACCCAAATTGTAGCCCAACCTAAACCCAATCGTAGCCACAAATTAAAGTACCTAGAGAACTCCGGAGGTCTTGTCACCATCGCCATAGCCATATAAGCCACTACACCGGGCCCGATCGAACGCCACAAATTGACTACTTGCTGTCTTGTTGTTTATTACCCTATTTGCGTGCTTTCTAAATCTTTTAATTCGCCGCTTGATTTCTTTGTTTGCTTTAGGTTATGATCAAGGGAATGGAGATGAAGGTGCTAGACAAGTATTGTCATGGAAGAAAAGAGGGAAATATGAAGAGGAGGAGAAGGAAGAGAGAGGGGGTGAGAATGGAGGATATGAGATGAAAACATTAGACTCTGGGAAATCGTAGAAGAGGAGATAAGGCGTGCTTAGAGAATTCCATGTTGTGTTTTGGGATTCCGGGACCTGGACACTCCAGAATTAAAGGAATCCGTGAAATGTTTAGGCAAAAATCGTGTTAGTCGTATTCTGTGGTCCGATTTTTTAACATTATTGCTTCAACAACTAGGTATTTAAGTAAAACAAATCTAAAACTATGGTATTTATTTTCAAAAAGAGGCTCTCATAAACTTAGGTATTATCTCCACTTTCCTTTTTTTTATCAGAAATTGTAGAGAATTTCATTAAATAGTTGGCCAACAATCCACTAGCCTCAAAAAGCACAACAAATCAATCACATAGCCTAACGATTGCCAAAGACACACTCAATACGAGCACTTTTTTGATGCCCTATATACTTATGTGTCCATCATGTGCACCTCTGGAAGAGTACAAAGGGGAACTCTACAACAGTGGAAGCAACAAATAGAGTCAACAACAACCAGATACAACTAACGAAATTTAAACACATAAACTAAACTAAACTACATAACATTATCTATACTATGTGCTATTTCCTAAGCATAACTACATGTATCTCCTATATTCACAATTTGTTGTAACTGTTGAATCAACTGTTGGCGGACAAGAATGGTAAGTGCAAGAATCTTATTTCGTTGCTCGCCATATTATATACATTAGAGAAACCACATACAAGAGATCACTGAGATGTAAACTTCCAAAAACAAAGGCGCTGAATATCGCACCGATCTGCTGCAACTATATTCAGGACTATAAATGTCATCCCTTGAATTCTAAACTCCTCTTATCGCCATGATGAAACTGATGAGTAGCGAGTCAATGTGAAGTAAATGTGTATCGACAGGAACTCATCCGCAACCGACATGAAAGAGACATAAGAAGAAGAGCTTATATTTCAACCCATGTTGTGCTAAATCTATCTCTCATAACTTGTTCAGGCCTTGTTCACATTAGGAGCCATGATGAAAACTATATTAGGTGACGTTTATCCCCCACAATCTTCCTTATTATCCTGGCCAATCAACCACGTGGAGCAGATCCCCTTAGCACTCATAAGGCCTCTTTAACTGTATACGATGAGACCAGATTAATGGTCATTGTTGTCATGTAAACCCATGTAATTTGTCCTTTACATATATTAGTTATTTCCAATATCAACTACTTCCAGCAGGTGGGCAATAATGATTCCAAGGATTGTTCTTCATATAAATGTGATCAACCCATTTTACCCACAACATATCTGCTTTTCGAGCCAGATTCCACACATGTTTTCCCACTAGAGCATTGTTCCAAGCATGACTCMCTTTGAAACCTGAGCCCCCTTRCTTTTTCCTCCTACATATAAGATCCCAAGCAATTAGAGGGTTCCCAGGTTTAGCAGTTGTACCCGACCACAAATAATTCCTACAAACACTTATGATAGCATCTAGCACCTTTTTAGGCAAAATGAAAATTGCACTCCAATAGGCATGCAAATTCAACAAGACAGAATTAATTAGATGCACTCTGCCAGCGTATGAGAGTGTCTTGGATCCCCAAGTCCTAATCCTAGCAGTGACTTTGTCAACAAGGAGCCAACAATCCTGAGTGGACAGCTTTTTGACACTGATTTTCATTCCTAAATAAGTGAAAGGAAGAGACCCTTCCAAATACTGTGTCCATTGCGGAATGTTCTTCTTCTCTTCAACTCTCATGTTACACATATAAATTGCAGATTTACCAGCATTAGCATTTAGACTTGAAGTCTCAACAAAATTTACCAAAGCTCGAAAATGAGAGATATAGATTGAGACTCCACTCTCCCCAAGATGATCAAATCATCTGCAAAAGATAAATGGTTGAGTTTGTGTGGCTTACATTTGTGATGAAATTTGAAGTCAGGATTCTGGCTCACATGCAAAAGAAATATTGTCAAATATTCCATACAAGTGACAAAAAGGAGAGGAGAGATGGGGTCTCCCTGCGTCAATCCTTTCTTCCCTTGAAAAAAACCAAAAGGGGAACCATTCACAACAATTTAGAAAGACGGAGAAGAGACACATGCTTTCACCCAAGTAATAAATTGAGTTTGAAATCCCAGGGCATCCATCATATCAAACAAAAAACTCCATCTGACTGAATCATAAGCCTTCTGGATATCAATTTTCAACATACAAATAGGAGGAGCACTCTTCCTGTTGTAATTCGAGATTAGATACTGGACCAAGCTGATATTTTTGAATGATTTGTCTTCCTGAAATGAAGATTGACTGATTCTGAGATATAATCTTAGGTAATATCTACTTGAGCCTATTACAGAGTAGCTTTTTACAGCAAGCTATAGGTCGAAATTCCTTAACTAAAGTAGGATTTTGGACCTTAGGCACCAATGTGAGGTTGGTACAGTTTAAAGACTTCAGGATCTTGGCTGAAGAGAAAAAATCTTTGATAGCAGCACACACATCCCCTCCTATAGTACTCCATGTTTCCTTGTAGAAAGAACTATTATAACCATCTAGTCCTGCTGCATTCGTACCTGGGATGCTAAACATGCATTTCCTAATTTCCTCCTCCGAAACAAGAGAAAGTGAGATATTTACATGTTGTGTACTGATTTTTGGGCCTAAATCAACAATATCCTACTTGATTGAAGTTCTGCTTCCTGTATCTTCCCCCAGTAAAACCTTATAAAATCCTTCAAAAGGCCACATGATACAATGAGGATCTTCTTGCACTTTGCTAAATCTATCATGAATYTTGAGCACTTTGTTTTGAAATTTCCTAACTTGAATAGGCTTATGAAAATAAGCAGTATTATCATCTCCCATCTTCAACCACTTAATCTTAGCTTGCTCTATCCAAAGATTTGAAAGCCTTTTTCAGTTCCACACAAGGATTGAGCAGTAACTTTCCTCATACTAGCTAAATCCGCTTCAAAGGAATCTTTATGCACACACCTGTGCTAGTTCAAACTCCAATTTAGTTATAAACCGCTCTCAAATGAGAAAAGGCCAGCTTATGCACCTAGAAAATTAGATTTCAAAGCCTTCAATTTCTTTGATAATTTTTACCATGGGCCACAGGTGATCCCTATTTTCCACATTTTGCTCCACTAACTCTGAACTCAGGGGCAAATCCACAAACAGCAAATTTAAATGCCCTTTTCCTCTTTCCCATCCTCATATTAATCAATCAAGTCTGGAATGTTCAAAGACCCTCTGGCATGTGTTGCCATATGAAGAATGAAAGTGTTGATCATGCTCCATTCACTAATTTTTTTATCTAATTTGGAAAAGAATCGTTTGTACCTCTTGCTATTATTCCATTGTTGAACTTGCAACCAATTTGAGCAAGTCGTAGACGGCGTTATTGTAACCTGTAGACACCAAAAGTGTTCTCCCCAAAGAGTAATCGTGGATGAAACTACCCGTCTCGGCTTGTTTCGACTTAGAAAAGATGCTCGGACTCACAAAAGTGAGAAATACGGAGGTCATACTCGGAACATTGAGCAAGGACAATAAAGGGCAAAAATATTTTCTTTATTTATTTTAATTTTTTTCTATTTTAGGATTTTCTTTTCTATTTTTAGGGTTTTTTAAAATAAATTATTATAATGATTTCTCTTTGATTTTGTTTTCATTTACACTCTTCACATATTTTTTGAAGTCACCAGTATTTTAGATTATTTTTCGATTTTTCTATATTATTTTCTATTGATTTTTATAGTTTTTATACGCAGAAAATCGAAAAAAATACAAAATACACCAAAATAGCCCGAAAACGTGAGAACCTTCCTAGAACACTCTAGAACGCCTTTTGCTTTGGGGAAGGCAAGGGTTCTAGGTGCGTCGAATCAAAGCAAAATCAAGCAAAATCACTATTATGCGAATAAGATCAGAGGAAATCGCAAAATGACGTGTAGAATAATCGAGCATATACGCAGGCCTGCATATATACGAGGTCCTCTGCGTTATACGCTAGATTTCTCCTCTCGTGCCTTAATACCATCCTGTGGCGCAGTGCGGACACCACACACAGGCGAGGCAAACGGACACGGCCCGAAACGGGCGATAGGCACACGGCACACTCGCAGACACGCGAAACACAGACAGGCGGGGAGGGCTAGCAGGTCATCCGGGTGCGAGCCACGACGATAACAAGGAGGACGGCGGAGAGGAATCGCACTACACACGCAGGACGGCAGGTCCGCAGCGAAGGAAAAAAAACGTACGAGGGCAAGTAAGTAACAAAAGGAGAAGCGCACGAACGGAAGGAGTCCGGGAAAGAGCCAGGAGGAGGGAACGGAAGTCGGGGGGCGGGGCTGGGGGACGGCAGGGGCAGGGGAGGAGCGCGGGGCAAGACGAACGAGGGCGTGGCGGGAGAGCGAGCCACGGCGAAAGGGGCAGGGGACATGGGAGGACGAGCGAACAGGGGGGGGGGCAGAGGCAAGGGCAGAGGGGGGGGGGGAGGGCGAGAGAGGGCGCAGGGCCAGGGGGGTACGCACGGGGAGAGCGGGTTAAAAGAAAGACCGGGAAGGAGGGGAAGACCGGAAAAGCAAGGAAGCAGGGACAACGGGGGGAGGCCACCGGTGGGAAGGGAGGAACGCAAAGGGGCACAAGGGCGAGGGGAGGGAAGGGCGGGGGAGAGAGAAACCCCACGGGCGGAAGGAAGCGGGAGGGGGAGGACTCGGGAAGTGCGAAATGGAGGGAGGGGCAGCAAAAACCGGGAGGAGGGAGGGCAAGGAGACCGAGGGGGCGCGAAGGCGGGCGAAGGGGGGGACAAGAGCGGAGGCGGTACCAGGGCCCGAACCCACGAGGGGGGACGGAGCGGACGGGGGCCAGGAAGGGGCACAACGGGCAGTGGGCGGCCAGAAGAACCGGGAGAGGCACGGGGGGACGCCCCGGACGCGACAACACGCCCAACGCACGCACGGCGGTCCGGGGCGAAACCACGCAAGCACCGAGGAGGACCAAGCGGCGCGGCCGGGAGACCGGGGGGGACGCAGCAGGGCCGGACAAGGGGCGCGACGGCAGGGGAGAGCACCGGGAGGGGAGGGGACAGCGGAAGGCGCGGAAGGCAGAGCACAGGAGGGGAGGGGGGAGGGGGCAGGACCGCCGCAGGGGCACGCCGGAGGCGCCGGGGGCGCGAAGAGGGCAGGTCGGAGGCGCGGAGACCACCTAAGGGGGAGAGACGGGGGGCAGGGGGGAAGGAGCGCCAGGGCGAGCAAGCGAGGCCACCAGGCGGGGGGGCACGGGGGACGGGAGGCGGGGACAGAAGGGGAACGCGGCCAGACAGCAGGACCGGGAAATGGGGGAAAGGGACAGCGATCCCGAGGCGGCGGGGACACGCGCGGGACGGAACCGAGACCGACAGAGGGGAGGGGCAGCAGGTGGCGGGGAGAGAGGGGCAGGGAGGGGCCGAGCCAGGGGAGAGGGCGGACCGGAAACAACACGGCAGGAGAGGGCCAGGGCAGCGCGGAGGGACAGCAGGCAGGGCAGAGCCCAGGGACGGAGGCGACGCTACCGGAAGGCAGGGGCCAGAGGGCACTGGACGGGGCCAGCAAGAACGGCGACCGGAGGGCAGGGGGACCGGACAGAAAGAGGGCAGAGACGCGGACCGGAGGGCGGGACCCGGGACACGAGGGGAGGCACAGACGGGACCTGGCCGGACGCAGCAGAGGAGACGCGGGGCCACCCGGAGACAGCGAGCAGGACCCGACCGCGGAGGAACAGGGAGCAGCAGGCCGCATGGCAGGGGGGGCCCGGGCAAAAAAAAAAAGAAAAGAAACACACAAAACCAAAAGAAAAAAAAAACAAAAAAAAAAAAAACAAGGGCACCGGGCACGGCAGGCAGAGGCGAGGAGAGAGGGGACCAGGGAAGGGAACAGGAGGGGCCCGGCAGCCGAGGTGCAAGACAGGACCAAGGGGGCGAGGGCACAGAAGGGGAGGGCGAGGGGACAGCAGGGAAGGGGCGCCAGGCAGGCCGCGGCGACCGAAGGGGGGAGCCCGAAGCCCAACGGAGCCGGCGCCAACCGGCCCCAGACCCAGAGCCGGACACCCACAACAAGGGCGGTCCGAACAAGAAAGAGCCAAAGGGGCGACAGGGCAGAGCGGGAAGAAGAGCAAGGAGGACGCGAGCACGCCGGGGAAAGCGGCGGAAAAGGCTGAGCCAGAAGCCAGCTGACCTCACCGGGTACCAAGACCAACCGCCGTCGGCGACCACGAAAGGGCAACCAAAACGGCCAAAGAGGGCGCGGCCGTAAGACAGACCCAGGGCAAACCGAAGGAGGACCCAGGCAGAGAGAGGGAGGGAAGACCCACCAGGGCACGGAAGTAGGGACGCGGGCCGTGGGGCAGAGGGTCGGGCCCGGGCCGGGAACAGAGAGGCGAAGGGGGCGGGGCACGGCGGAGAAAAGAAACGAGCGACGGGGAGACAGCAAGCACGCAGGCAGGGCCAAGGACAAGAGGGAACCGGCAGACCCAAACGCCGGCCGAGAGCGGGAGACCGCACCAGGGAAAAGAACGAGGGGGCACGACGGGGGACGGAGGGAAGAGGGGCGGCCACCCGAGGCGCCGCGCCAGAACGGAAGAAGAGCGAGGGGGAAAGACCGGCAGGGCGGGCCGCCAGCGGAAGCAAGAGCAGCGCAAGAGACGAGGCCGAGACCCAGGGCAAAGGCGGCGACAGGCGGAAGGAGACACGAGAGGAGAAGCGCGCGGCGAGGGGCAGGAGGCAGGGGGGCGGAGCGCGGAGGGGCGGGGGAGAGGCCCGGGCCCGAACGGAGGGAGCAGGGCGGGGCCGCCAGGGGGGCGAGGGCAGGAGGGGGGAAGAAGGGCAGGCGAGTGGAGCCGCGGGGGAAGAAGCCGGGGGGGAAGGAAGAAAACGGGAAAGGGGCAGGCGCGCGAACCGCGAGAGAGGGGGGGCGGCGAACGAGGACAGGGAGAAACAAACCGGAGGACCGCACACGGAAACATCAGGGCCAAGAGAGCCGGCGGCAGAGCGAGCAACCAAAAGAAACCGGGCCGCACGGCCCGGCAGCACAGCAAAGCAAAAGCCCGGGCAACCGGGGAGCCCAGAAACACACGACAGGCAGCGAGCTGGCGGGCGCACCCACATGGCCGACCGGGGAGCAAACGGTGCGGGGAAAACAGGGCAAAAGAAAAAAGACGAAGAAGAGAAAAGGGGCAACGGAAAAAAGCAAAAAGCAAAGGGCAGGCAGGCCGACAAAGAAAGCAAGAGCAAAGGCCAAGGCAAAGCCAAAGCGCCAAAAAGCCAGAGATGCAAAGGAAAGCAAGAGGCGAAAAGCAAAGGCGCACCGGGGGGGCACGGCGAGGGAGCAGGAAGCCGGGGGAACCCGCATAAACCACAGGCCGCAAGGACAACACAAAGCCCGCGCACACGACGGCAGGGGCAAGCCGGCAGCAAGAACGACGACGGGCGAGCAAAGGAGACACAGACAGCCGCGGGGCGAGGGCCGACCAGAACCGCGAGAGTCGGCATGTGTGTCTACGCGCGAGGGTTGGAGGGTATGTGGAGGAGCACAACAGCCGAGGGAGCACCCCGACAGAGGATCGTCAGCGGGGAAGCCGACAGCAGGGAGCCACCGGCACATCAAGGCTCTCTGGGACGGACCGCGAGCGAGAGCGGGGCGCGGCGGGATACCGTGGACACTCGGAAAGTAAGGGGCGCCCAAAGGGAGGCAGCCGGGAGGAATGCTAGGACCGCGGTGCGCGGGGGGGCGACGCGGTACACAGGTAGGCGGGGATACGCAGCGTAAGGGGGAACAGACGGGAGGGCGGGAGGCGGACACGAGGGGAGAGAGGGCCCGGACAAGGCAACAGAGGGGCGGTGCGGGTGGCTGCGAGAACGCATAGGGTGGCGAAGGGGGGCAAACAAGGACACGGACGCGAGGCGCGGGCGGGGGTGTGCTGCAGCAGGGGCGGCAGAGGTGGGCGGAATGCGCCAAGCAGGGCGGAAAGAGGTGTGCTGGAGGGGCATGGAGGCGAGGAATGGGGGGCAATGGCGTGTTATAGACGCAGAAGTCGCTGTGTCTGTAGAGAATGATGTGAGATGAGCGAAAGACGGGCGGGAACCGGCGCGAGAACAGGCGAGAAAGCCGTGCGGGAGGCAAGGGGGGGAGGGGCGGCGAGCATGGAGACGAAGAAAAAGCGGAGGAAAGCAACAAGAGAGCGAGGGGGGGGAAAAAACGAGACAACGAGCAAGGGAGCGTACGAGAGACGCAAAGCAGGAGCGGAGAGACGCGAACAGAGAGGGAGAGACGCGAAAGGAGCGGAGAGACCGCGCAACCGGGCAGACGGGCGGGGGCCCAAAAAGCAGGCAACGGGGAGGAAGCAGAGACGCGGAAGGAGGAGCCGGAGATACGCGGCCGCGCCGGCGGAGAGCGCGCAGCCGCAGCGGCAGGACGCAGGGGGGGGCCGGCGCGAGGGGGGCGGCCGAGAAAGGACCGCGGGGCCGGCGCAGGCCGGCGACAGCGGCACGGCGACGCACAGGCCCGACGCGCAGCACCGGCACGGCACCACGACGCGGCAGACACGGCACAGGCACGAGACAAGCTCCAGACGCGCAAAACACGCAAACCACACGGGGGCAGCAACAGCAGCGAGGCGAGGCGAACAGCAACAGCGAAACAGGGGAGAAGCGGAGAAGAGACGCACCAAAAACCGGCGGTCACGCGGGGCGCCGGGGGCGCGGGTAAGGAGGAACACTAGGGGAGGGGGAGCGCGAGGAAGAGCAAGGGGAAAAGGCACCGCGGACTCGGGCAGGAAGACGGGCGGGGGGGCGAAGGGGGCAAGGGGGCCAGGGGGGGCGCGGGGGGCAGGGGAGGAGAGGCGTGGAGAGGGGGCAGACGAACGCGGGGGGGGGCGCAAGGAGCAAGGCAAGCGAAAGCGAGGCCGGGAGGGGGCATGCGAACAAGGCGAGTGGGGGCAGGGACAGAGTAGGACAACAGGAAGAGGAGGCCGGAAAACCGGGTGGGGCAGGCGCAGGGGAGAGGAGGCAGCCACGGGGAGAGAGGGCGGAAACAAAGACCGGAAGGAAGCGGGGGCACAGGAAAAGGCACGAGACCAGCGGGACGATGGTGGCGAAGCACGGGAGGAAAGGGACGCACAACAGGACCGCCTCGGAGCCAGGGTTGTAGGCGGTGCGGTGGGGTCA
>SNQN01002459.1:24537-70339 GCA_008642245.1 Bassia scoparia | reverse complement strand
CCCTATGATTTCCCTTGAGATAGAAGAGCCCATGGTGAGGCAGATTGCGTTGATTGTGTGTTGGTAGAGAAATCCTTGAAGAAGAAGTTCTAGATGAAAGAGCCAATGCTATCATTTCTTATGATGAGAGTGAATTGTCTAGCACAAAAGTTTGTGCTACTCTCTCTTCTCATATCCCTTTTCAAGGAGGTGGCTTAATCTTGTGCCTCTTACCTATTCTCTCCCATATTTTATCAACTTCACCACCACTTAAAGAGTCTCCTCCTTCTCTTGCTCCTTAAAACTCTAATGTTGAATTCCATGTGGAAAAGTGTTATAGTAATGTCAATTCTTCCCTTCTCCTTACCATTTTTCATGATGTAGGCATAGAGTCCTTTTAACTTTGTGCATGCTTCACTCTTGTCTCTTGCCTATGTGATGTTCCTTGAGTCGTGTGCTATGCAGTATGACAAACTCTTCGATTATTGAGGTGTTATTTACTAGACAACACTTATGTATTGTAAATAGTTGTTTACTTTGCCCTCCCTTCCCGCACTTTCACTCTTGTTTGAAGCATTGGGACACTTCATTCAAGTTCGGGGGGCGTGGAAGACCTTTGTCCTTTGTAAATATTCTATTTCTTAGTGTAGTGCTCGTTTGGACCCAACTCGGGGATGTTACGAGTGGATAACTTTGGTACACGATCCTCGAAGTAGCTAGCCCATAGCTATGTCGAGCCTAATATAACCACCGTCCCACATCGCTAATTGGCTTGAGTTTGTTTTGACTTTCCACAGGTTTTTGGCAAGGAGCTACGGTTGCGGATGTTTGGCAACCCACCTTGGTTCAGTGGTTGGGTGAGATCACTTATTCTCCCTTCTCATAGCCTTTAGCTTACCTTTTTAATCTCTCTATTCTTGTGGTGGCCAGCTGTCCCCGTGCTTTGAGCACGGGATGATTATTTGTAGGATTTGTGTTCATCAAGCAATGCATATGGTTTTCTTGATTAGACCTTGGGATTGGATTTGATTTTGCGCTTTTGACTTGATGACTTTAGGGGGGATTTTGCTAGTCACCGTAGCAATCGAGCTACCCTCTCACTCTCCGTAGGGACAAGTGGAGTCCAACCCGGACTTAGATAAGGCATGTGCATTGTGGTACTTGTTTGACCTGTGAGGCGAGGAGTTTTTCTAGAGCCCTAAGCACAAAAAATTGCAAACCACACTAGGGGGTCAATAAACATGGTCGTTTTCGTCTCTCACCTTTACTCATGTTTTTCTGAGGCTTTGACTGAGCCGATTTAGGAATGATGGAGCATTGTTTCGGGATTTGGGACATATAAATATTTTTATTTTTATTTTTACTCCCACCTTTTGTTTTTGGTTTTCTTCTTGCAAATAAATTGGGATTTTGGTTTTCGTTCTCCTTTTGCAACCCCTGAGCTACCACTTCCTGTTAGCCCACATTATGAACTTATAGCCAAAATTGTTTTGTTCACCTTTAGTGTCAAGTGAAACTAGAGCTTCGTTCGTTTAGTTGATGTTTCCAATAAAAATAAGTGGTCATGCATTTGTGTTAGGGATTCAATCTCAAACCCTTGTTTTTATATAAAAAATGAAAAAAGTCCGAGTTCCCAAGTGAAGTTTGAAATGTTGTGGTTGTAAGTAAGTAGTGTTCGTGTGGGGGAGGAAAAACTCCCCTAAGTTTGGTTGTGAATAGCTCTTGAATTGATAAAATCACTTGTTAGGATGAGCACCAAGGCCAAATTTCGTACCCTACCAACCTTAAGCCTAACGTTACAACCCAAAATTCCTCCTAACTTTATTAGATGGTTGAGTCGTTTAGTGGAGGAAAACATGATTTTGTTATCTTTGGCACATGTTAGAGTGATTCGATCTCATTCCTTATGCACTTCTTTGAAAGCTCACCCATATGAGTTTTGTGACACCACTTTGCCAAATGTCTTTGAAGTTGGGGAGTCATGTCTAGAATAGAGAGGTGGGAGGTGCTAGTCACTTTTGATGGGGCCCYCAAAYGCCCCTTTGTGACCACTAGCCTAGTTAGATAGAGAGTTGTGGGGTTAACTCTTAAGAAACCCTCATGAGAGCACACTCGTCCTCTTTGGCGACATTGAGATTTAAAGGGCTTGTCACTAGTTGCTAAAAGTGACCGTGATTCCAACGAAAGTGAGTTAGTAAACATAGGCTTAAATTTCATGTTTTATTGTTAGTTAAATAAAGACTTTCACTCTTTGGGACGAGCAAATGTTTAGTTGGGGGGATTTTGATAAGTKGCTTTTGTGTCCACTTAATACACTCATTTTGCCCTCAATTATATCTTAGTTTGAGCTTGATTGTATACTTTAGTCCCAATTTATGCTCATTTGCATCACATTAGAGTTTTTAAACCTTAATTGTTAAAATGATGCAATTTCGATTTGTTTTTCAGGTTTAGCACCTACTTTGACATTTGGATGAGTGATTTGTAGATCAWGGAATCTTTTGGAGGAGCATTTAGAGGCATGGAAGGTGTCCTAGCATATTGGAAGAAGCTATAGGAAGGTTGGAAGGCAAAGTGGAAGAAAGTTCCAAAATCAATTTTCGACCTACCTTCACCATTTTGGCGATAACTTTCTTTCTACAATTGCATTGGAAACTAGAGATCTAGAGCTTTCCAACCGTATATCGCATGCTGCAATCGAAGGTCTAAATCAAAAGTAATGAGCGTTTCAAATTTGGAGTTTTGCGCAGTCTGGTCGCTCCTAAGCTCCATTTCCAGTAGCTTAGGAGCGACTGAGGAGCGACCGCTCCGCCAAGGAGCAACCACTGGAATTTCACGTGTGGATTGTGTTTTTTTGGGCCTTGTTTAGAGGGGATATAAATACCCTCTTTGAGAGGTTTTTCACACACACTCTCATTTTCTAAGTTTTAGGTTTAGATTAGAATTAGCTTAGGGTTTAGAGAGAGATAAATTAGCTTGTAATTGCAATTTTTCTTCAATCAATCAAGTTCTTCATTTTGGTAATCAACCTCAACCTTTTCTTTTGTTTTTTTTATTGTTTTCTTGTTTTGTTACTTGCTTTTGCTTAGAATTGCTAGTAGATCTCTAGCTGCTTGCTTCTTGTTAATCATAGTTTTAATCAACTTCTCAAGCATGTTTAGTGTTAGATTGTTGTTTATTTCTTGTTTATTGCTTTTCCAATCATGAATAGTGGGTAGTTTTGTTTTCTAGGTTTATGGGAAGGAACTCATAAATGATTTGGGCTTTTGACTTGCTAGCTTCATAGATTAAGGGAGAGTAGTTTGAGAGGTGTGTGAGCTAGGGAGTTTGTTGTGGCCAAAGTTAATCCCCTTGTATTGTGGTCTTGTTATGCTTTGTCTATGAGTGTTTATAGGATTGCTTTTCATTGCCTTTGACTATGAATTTGATGGTGCCTTGAGAGAGGACTTGAGGTTTAGGATTGTAGGTTGCTCTTTGTTTTATGGTGGTCTAATTGAAGGGTGAACATGGTGAGGCCTTAAGGGATACTTTTCATCCTTCGTTTTAGACTCAAACTCTTGATTTGGGGCCTAGTGGGGATGGCGAGAGTATTTAAGTGAGCGATCCCTTTTCCCGAAATTTGTTAGGATCGTAAGTCAAGTTCCCCAATCGTGAATTGAGTTTCGGAACATAAAATGTAGATTCTTTAGCTTTTGAAATCTTTGTTTCGCTTGCTAGTTATTAGTTGGTAGTTACAATTGAAAATCTCACAAAAAAAAAATATTCTCAAGACCCTTAATTAAACAATTGGTATAATCTACGTTGTTCCTCGTGTTCGACCCCCCCCCCCCCTCAGGACTACAATCATGGGGTTATTTGATTTGGACCTAAAAACCCTCATCACCATTAGATGTGGGTGGTCTAGAAGGTTCTGCAATTTACATTCACTCTGGTGGAAATTTTCCAAAACGYAGGTTGTTGCAGATTTCCAACTASATGAATTCTATGTTCGGTGGCGTTCATAACCCTTTGGATCTAATCCAAGTAAAAAAGGTTACCGGTATTGAAGAAGTTTGTGGCACACTTGCACAACTAGAAACAATGCTAGAACGAGGTAATACATTAAATGCTCCTTGTCGCCTAATAGTTTTTTATTCTGTGGCCGCATTGTGTCGCGGAGAGTATGGCAACAATCCCACTGAAATGAGCGCCAGGGTGACATTCCTTAATTATTTCGGTGGACGAATGAGGATGTTTGCTACTCGGTTCAATCTGACAGTATTACTAGTTAATGAAGTTGCCGATGTCGTTTATCCACCGRATGTTGGATCACCAACTTTCACGACCTCTGGCCGACAAGTTACWSCATCCTTAGGGCCTCAATGGGCACGCCACTTTTCCACTCGACTGGCTCTCTATAATAAAACAGAAGATGATGATTCTACGTCCAAATGGGCTCGTGTGTTAGGCGAGTCGCGTAATGAAGTCAAATACAAAATTTGTGCGAATGGTGTAACTTCACAATAGTTATCTCCCAATTGGCTCTCTAGTATTCATTACGTGTAGTTGTATTCTTATATTATTGTGGAATGATTTCTTCATCACTTGTACTTGTATTCTTAAGTTAGTCGAACTACCCTATCGTTTTAAATTTCATAATGCTTTACACATTTTGCTTATAACGTTTTCTATAAACAATTTATAGTACTAATAAAATACATTAGTACTTAATTGTAATTTAGGAGGAAGTAGTAAAAGAATTGTAATTTAGGAGTAGTAAAAGAATTGTAATAAAATAATAGTAATAAAATACATTAGTACTTAATTGTAATTTGAGTAGTAAAAGAATTGTAAATTAACTAAAAATTATCTACTGTATTTTTAGGACTAAAAAACATGATTAATTAAACGTTTTAAAAATTGTAAATTAATAAAACTAATCGAAATTTTAGTAAGTTTTGGAATTTAAACCTTATAGATTATGATTWACTCGACTAAACTGGTGCAAAACTGCAAATATTGAAATCGTACTATTGAGGGGCATCGATTTGAAATCGTTGTCAATTACACTAATGTACTGAGCAAATATTTGGCAGAAGATTTTCTGAACAAATTAAATTAACCTTTTCAAGAAGAACAATATGGAAGTTTCACATATATGGGGTCTCCCAGAATTTGAGGAAAAAAAAAAAGCAAAACTACAGAGAACTTTAACTTAGACACGAATGGGATCTTGCCAGCACATATGTTCAACCCGATATCTTTGTGAAGTGTCAAARAATGAGACAATTACACATACTTGTTTCAAATAACAAAACACAGCTTGAAAATGAAGCAGCCTTAACTAATCACATGGTACATATCACAGACGTCGAACCAAGTACACAGACGTCCAAAATAAATCATAGACGTCGATCGATTTTTTCATATGAATGTGCTATCAACAACGGAAGAAATATATTAATTGATACACTACCATTAAAATGTAAAAGCGTTTTTGGCACTAGAAGTAAATGCAACAACAACTAACTCAACTTATCAAAGAATAAATGTAGAACAACTCACAAATTTTCTATTTAATAGGAAAACATTTGGGTTAATTTTGATGCACAACCTCTTCTCTTAATGTTAACTTTGAAAATCCAAAATAGAAGTATTACAAGCATTTTTCTTTTTAATTTTCAGTAATGTCCGACTCGGATGGGTTAATTTTCACAATGTTACGTAGGTTGAAAACCTTTATAAGGTGGCRGCACATAATACCGTGACACTCAAACATYAGACATACACACCATGCATCTCCGGCTGCTTCATGAAAAGTAATAACATATTGGCAGAACTTGTCGCTTCGAATATCCTGTCGCAAGTGCTTGTCACGATACCAAATCCTGTCTTTCACAATATGTTCTGTCGAATTGCAACCTATATCGCGGCTTTGTAAGTGGTCTACATACATCAACTTCAAGCACTCCACTTGAAACTCGATTAACTTGTCAGTGGTGTATTGCTTTTGAAACTCCGCCTCAAATGGCATATTACTAACTAGTTCTCTCGTGAATCGCTCACAAGCAGCATCCGCATCACTCTCCTTCTTCACACGGGACTCAACGGCTGCAAAATACTTCGAAGCAAACTCATGTAACTCTGTCTGCCTATTTACATAACCATCGAAGAAACTATTAATGCTTTCCGATCTCTGTGTGGTCTTCATTTCGGCCTAAAACATATGTTTCATATGAGCCGGTATCCACATCTCGCGATCCTTGAATAACCCTACATCAAAGAGCCTGTCTCTTATACACATCTATTAATGCTTTCCGATCTCTGTGTGGTCTTCATTTCGGCCTAAAACATATGTTTCATATGAGCCGGTATCCACATCTCGCGATCCTTGAATAACCCTACATCAAAGAGCCAAATAGATCATTGTACTGCCATAGAATGAAATACCAAACCTTATCAAATAAATTGACCTACTGTAACTAGTATAAAATTAATTTTAAAACAACGGAATGGGAGTAACATATTATTCCCAATCATAACCTGATATTATTCATATTATTAATTTAATCAAATCAAGCCTCCTACATATATTATGAAATCGAATAATAATAAAACATTAAAACTCAACACTTAAAATGAAGGACAAGTAAACATGGTCAAAAAACAATTAAACATAAACAAGAACCTAACAAATACAAATCGAATGTGAATGGTCTTAAAAAAAACCATACTTGCCATAATACTTAAACAGAATTACTAACTAACAATAAACAATTCAAACTTAACAACGGCATTTTAATATAATAGAAAACAATTCATCAACAAGCAACAAACTTTCAAAGGCATTTTAATATAATAGAAATCACTTCATTTTACCACAATTAAAATAATGAACTCCTATTTAACAGTAACATTTGCAACAAAAAAAAACCAACCTTCTAGCCATTGGTTCTCCTCAAGACCATACTTCTTAATCACAAATCACCAATGATGCTCAAACTCATCTGGGGTCAAGCTATCATATATAACATTATGTAGCTCATCCACTATGTCATGGTAGTTATTGTAACCACGAAGCTTCTTTGGGAACTTCTCAAGTATGTCCCATAAACACCACCGATGACGACTATGTGGCATTACTTTAGCTAGAGCTTTCCTCATCGCGGCACATTGGTCAGTCAATATTCCACTGGGAGGTACTCCCATGCAGTCTAACCATTGTTGAAAAAGCCATTCGAACGTTTCARTGTCCTCATGTGAAAGCAAGGCACATCCAAACAACGTCGTCTGCCCATGATGATTCACACCAACAAAGATCGCAAAGGGCAACTCATATTGGTTAGTGATGTAAGTTGTATCAAAGCAAACCACATCATTAAACTCAAGATACGCAGCGCGACTACGAGCGTCGACCCACATTACATCCTTAAGACGATCCACCCGATCAACACGCTCTGCGTGATAAAATCTAGGGTTATGTGCCGCCATCTTCTTGAAATACTTTATCATAGCGTTGGCATCTCCACCTTCCATGTCCAAGTGAATCTTACGTTGCCTTGCGCTAACATTTCTTAAATCTCTCTCGGTAAATCCGACATTTTCAATCCCATGACGTTCTGCTGCAAGTGAACGAACTGTAGRCGACAACCCGATGCCAGCAGCCCGATCATAATCTAACCTCCAAACAACCGCAGGAGTTATCTCTTCTTGACGATACATGGGCACACTCTTAGACTTAGTAGGAGTCGGAGCGTGACCACTATGCTCCAACACGACCTTGCGCACCATCCAGTTAGTGTTCAACCCCTTATTACTATATAAAACAACAGGGMAACCACATTTCTTTGACTGACGAGAAGCCAACTTCACACCTCTTGGCCCAAGAACATGCACTTTCCTACCATCAACACGTTGCCTACTGTCCTTCTTGCCCCATCTCTCACACTTCCAAGTATAACTTCTTAATTCTTGATATTCTCCCCCTCGACGCCTACGAGCTCCGGACGACCTAACAACACCAAAACCACTTTGTTTGGCATAACTTCGAAAGTATTTGTCAATGTCTTGCCACGATTCAAACTCCATCCCAACAAAAGGAGGACATATAACACTAGACATACGATTTTCAAATTTATGCCGCTTACCATCTCGAGTGGTGTAAAATATTTCATCCGCAACATCCTCAACAGCAACATCCTCAACAACATGCTCAACAACATGCTCAACACAATGGTCATCCACAGCAACATGCTCAATACAATGCTCAACCGGAGGCAAATTCAAATCGACAACCCTATGATCATTCGCATTTAAATGTCCAAGAACCACACCAAACTCATCGTTCATAGATGGGACCGAAACGTTAAGATCCAATATGGGGGAAGAATGGGCATTATAACATCTAAGTTTAGGTCGAAGGTATACTGCACACCAATGACAAGGGAAAAATAAGCATCAAATTCGACGAAATTCGATTATGACAAATTTATAATACGTTTTCGGCAAATATATAAATACTCCCCACAATAATACCCCCAACATTATATAGTAAATGCAACTACCGCAATTACTACCACAACATAATTGAAGTAATTAAACAATAAATGCAGCAGCAATTATTGAGGAATAATTACGAACAAAACACATAATATTAAATGCAACGAAATCAACAACAAAGAAGCAGCAACCAGTAGCAAATAAGTAACAAACTAATTATTAAACAGACAAAACAACGTAACTGATTCAAGGCAGACTCACCATCAACAATTCCCATTGTTAAAGTTCCGTACACAACATTCCCAAAGAGAAACACACTCTGCTATCGATAGAAAACAGCGCCAAAATAAGCATCACCTTCGCACTTGAAGTTAGATATAGTGGTGGTTATCTTGACACTCACCTTCGCACAATTGCACTCACTTTTGCTGATTTAAGACAAGCTATTTGGGATGCACTGAAGTTTGAATCTTATTTCCTTTCGCGTGTTCTACCCTCAAGAGATTCCTTGGTCGTAGTTGGCTGAGGTCTTTGTTCGAACATAGCAAGTCTCGTGATGGAAGTAGTGGCATAACAAATGTTGTTTGCATGTAGTTTGGCCATAATCCTTCTGAATATTTATTATGTATGTTCATGTTCCCTTTGTTGTTATGTGCTGTAGACTTGTAGTAGTAGGGTAAGTAGTAATCCATAACACATATTGGGATAAAATGGTCATTATCATTTTGATATGGTGTCCACAATTACTAATATGGTGTCAAAACTAAGAGTTATGATATTCTAACTTTTTTTATCTTTTAACTTGTGGGACATATGATTTTTGTCAACACCATATTATTGTGTGTGGACACCATATTATTGTGTGTGAACACCATTTCTGGATAGATATTGACCAATTATCCCAACCCTATTATGGATCTATACACCCTCGTAGTAGTAAAATAATGTAGTATGCTTGTCTTGCATGAGATAGCTACTTTATTCTATTTTTCTTGAAGATAAGATGGGCCTTCTTACTTCCTTTTCGCAAGATAATGTGCCCATATTAATATGATAAGGATATTTCACCGTACCCCTAATATAGTAAAGAGTAGTGCAAAGTGGTGGGCTTCGTCTGCTTTTTTCTTTTTGCGATATACTATCCTCGATTGTCTTAGATCGTTCATGGGCCCGGATGTATACTTGCTTTTACTTATTACCAAAATGCTACTGGCATTTTTTTTTTTTGACGAGAAAGTTTGAATATAATTAAGCAATATCACCAATTACATCCGAAATAACACAATTCGGAGCTTCCTCCATCCAAACTCTAAAACAATTAAAATTACAACTATTRYTAGCCAAATTATGGGAAACTTTATTGCCACTCCTACGGACAAAARACACAGAGAAACAACTACATTTATTTCTTCTCAATTGACATTTTAGTAAGTGTTGGTTGACTTCTTTAACACCCACTATTTTCCATCGCACATCTCTCCTCTTTGAATTAGCGAGGTGCGACTCAAAAGTGATAACAAACATAAAACAGTTAGCTCGCTCATCACATTTTTTGAGAGCTTAGCACTTTTTTTGGAGGTTTAGCACTTTTCGAGTTTTTCGAGTATTCAGCACTTTCCGTGTGCTTAGAACTTTTCGTGAGCTTAGCACTTTCCGAGTGCTTAGCACTTTAAAAAGTGATAGCTTTTACAAAACGGTGAGCTCRCATGTTGCACTTTCCRAGGGCTTAGCACTTTTCGGTCTTTTCGAGTGCTAAGCACTTTTTGAAGACCTGGTGCGACTCAAAAGTGATCGTTTTTACAAAACAGTGAGCTTGCTAGTCGCACTTTCCGAGGGCTTAGCACTTTTTGAGCTTTTCGAATGATTAGCACTTTTTGAAGGCTTGGTGCGACTCAAAAGTCATGTTTTTTACAAAACGGTGAGCTCACTGGTCGCACTTTCCGAGGGCTTAGAACTTTTCGGGGGCTTAGCACTTTTCGAGCTTTTCGAGTGCGCAGCACTTTCCGAGTGCTTAGCACTTTTTGAAGGCCTAGTGCAACTCAAAAGTGATCGTTTTTACAAAACGGTGAGCTCGCTGGATGCACATTCCGAGGGCTTAGCACTTTTCGAGCTTTTCGCGTGCTTAGCACTTTTCGAGTGCTTAGCACTTTTTGAGGACTTGGTGCGACTCAAAAGTGATCGTTATTACGAAACAGTAAGCTCGCTGGTCACACATTCCGAGGGCTTAGTACTTTTCAATCTTTTCGCGTGCTTACCACTTTTTGAGGACTTGGTGCGACTCAAAAGTGATCATTTTTCAAAATGGTGAGCTCGCTGGTCACACATTCCGAGGGCTTAGCACTTTTCGAGGGCTTAGCACTTTTTGGGGGCTTAGCACTTTTCGAGTTTTTCGCGTGCTTAGCAATTTCCGAGTGCTATCCAAATGCGTTGGAGATACAAATCGGTGACATGGCACTTTGTATATGTCCCTACGACTTTGTGATGCGATCACACTTCTTTATGACGAAATCTCCAAGTTTATAGATTCTAAGAATTGATTGACTTGAGGCCTAGTAGTCGGGTCAAGTCAATCAATCATACTTATTGCCCTTAAACTTGGGGATTGAGTCGAGGTGTTCGCATAATGTGAGGTTACTTTACCCTTCGCATGTCTAGAGGGTTGTTTGCCCTTAGCATGTTTGGAGTGTCGCTTGCCTTTCGCGAATTTTATGGGACGTCTGCCCTTTGCGGGTTTGTGGGACGTTTGCACTTAGCACGTCTAAAGGGTCGTTTGCCCTTAGCACGTTTATAGGGTCACTTGCCCTTCGCGAGTTTTTATGGGATGTTTGCCCTTGACAGAGTTGCAGGACGCTTGCCCTTAGCAAATTTTTATGGGAAGTTTGCCCTTCGCTTGTTTGTGGGACGCTTGCCCTTCGCACAGTCAGTGTCCAAGGTCGTTACGATATGCTAAGGCCAACACTTAATGCGTTTCTATGGGACGTTTACCCTTTGCTTATTTKTGGGACGCTTGCCCTTCGTACAGTCAGTGTCCAAGGTCCTTATGATATGCTAAGGCCAACACTTAATGCATAGAATTAATTTTAAGTTTTATGGGACGCTTACCCTTCGCACAATCAGTAGTAAAGGTCCTTAGGATGTGCTAAGGCCAAACCCTTAATGCGATTCAATTAATTCAAAGATAATTACTTGGTTTATTTTGCGCTTTGCAAATAGAAAATAGATGTTCTCGCTTTGAGACTAAGTCATAAGTGTAGCACTCGCTTTGAGGCAAACTTCATAACTGTGGGAGGGGAGTTACCCAAGTGCTTGTAAATATTTTGCATTTTGCAAATAGTAAATAGATATTCTCACTTTGAGACTAAGTCATAAGTTTAGCACTCGCTTTGAGGCAAACTTTAATACTATGGAAGGGGAGTTCCCCCAGTGTATGTAAATATTTGAAGTTAAAAAGTATTGAAGGCTTTCATTCAATCTTTAGCAACTCCAAATCATACAAGCTGGAAAGTCTTCAGGCTAACCCAAGAGATTTACAAGTGCGAGCGTCTTCGGGCTGGCTTCAATCTTATTATGGTCTTTTCTAGTTTGGAGTTACCTCGCCATCCTCCCTTGTCTTTCCAAGATTAGATTGAGGAATGGTTGAAAATAGTCCTTGGATTGCCATGACCTCTTGATGATCATCGAGGACCATTATTATTTCTCGTGTCTTTTTCTTCCTAAGAACTCTTAGTTCTGAAAGTTCAATTTCTTCCTTATACTTGCCCCCAGCAATTGGCTTGATGGTGGTTAGATAACACTATCGAGCTAATTGTTGATCACCATAGAATCGGAATGTACCTTGTTTGGGGCATCATCGTTTGATGGAGACGTCTTCAGAAACCTTTTAATAAAATGCTTCTTCACCTTGCCTTGGTGTGCTAGGCAATCCATGGTTCGTTTCAAGGTAAAGCAATCATCCGTGACATGTCCAACATCCTCGTGATACTCGCAATACTTGGACTTGTCCCTTGATTCAAGTTCAGTGTGGATTGGGGGATAGTCTTCTATCGGTACATCTTTGCTAACCTCTTTATAAACTTGGAATAGATCATTGGTGTATTCCACCGTTAGGGTGAAGCCGAACTTCCTCTTCTTCAATTCTCCATGTGCCAGACCTTTTTCGATCGTTCCCACCACTTTGATGGCCTTGGCTACTTTGATGCTTGGATGAGGAAGGAGTTTCTTGTTCTTTTGGCCTTTTGACAGCACATACCTCTTCGACGTGAATCCACGCTTTCGCCTTTGAAAGTATCTCATTCAAGTCGTTGACCCTTTTTCTGACCATCTCAAATTTGAAGGGGCTATCCTCGTCCAAACCCCGATAGAAKWTGTCCAAGATTACATGATCTGGCAAGTCTGGGATCTGTAGWGTTTCATTGTTGAAGCGATTGACATAGCTTCACAAGCTCTCGTTATGTCGTTGTTGAATTCTCCCCAAGTGCAAGCTACTCTTTGTTTCTTGGCGATGTGCCATAAAATGATGAGTGAAAAGTACAACCGGTTCATTAAAGTTATGAATAGAGCCTGGTGGAAGGTCGCTAAACCATCTTTGTGCCATCCCCTTGAGAGTGACTGGGAAGTACTTGCACCAAGTAGCATCATTAGCTTGGGTGGTTAGCATGAGATGCTTGTACATTGCTAGATGGTAATCTGGATCAGTGGTGCCATCATATGCATCAATTGAAGGAAATTTGATTTTCTGAGATTGGGTTGCCATCAAGATGGAGGCGGAGAAGGGGTTTTTGTCAGTTAGGGAGAGCGCTTGTAATCTCCCCACCAACCCTTGGGATGGACGACCATGCCCCTAGTCCAAGTAACCACCGCTTTGGTGGTATCCCCCACGTTAGTGGGAATGAACCTCTGGTTCTTGATAGCGAGGTCGACCTGCAGCCTGCCCCGATGTGCTATGGGAAGGACCGTGTGTTCTAAAAGAACGATGGGATGGATCCATGAACACCGGAGTAGACCCGATTAGAGAATGTTCTTCTTCATTATGAGCGGCTTGCTTAAGCCTCTCAGTTCTCTTCTTATCCAGGATCAGCCTGACATCTTGATTTCTTTCCTTCTTGATGTTGATAACCTTTCCAGCATCCATCAAGGAGGCTTCACGATCCTGCTTCCTCCTTTCAATGAGTGCTCTAACACCTTCTGGCTCTTCGTGCAAAGAGACATGATCCTCAACAATAACTTCATCAAATTTGTATGGCCCCCTGCTTGAAGTGGCCTTTGGGGCATTGGTTGTAGTGTTGGCAGGCTTAGGAGTGTTACGGTATCTCCCAACCTGGCCCTTCTCTCGTTCCAAAGGAAGAATGTCAGTTACTGCTTGCTTGCCTTGCGGTGTGGGATTTTTTATCTTGATTGTTTTTAACTTGGGAGCCACTAGAGTGTGATACTCCAAAGCTTGGGACTTGGCAGGAGCTTCAATACCAGTCACCTTGGACTTGCCAGCATGCAAGGCCTTTAATCGAGCATTCTCCGCTTGGAGAGCATTGAGTTTTTCTTTCAAGTCTTCCAGGGCAGCGAAACGTTCCCAAATTTCGTCTACCCCCTTGGTGATTTCTTCTTTAAGTACGTCATGGGAAACATACCTACTATCYAAGTCTTGGAGTGACAAGTCGGTATTGTCCTCTAGCCCGACCTGGAAAGTGGAACCTACTGCCAGGTGGGTTTCTCTGTTCGGGTTACTCTCCTTCTCGGAAGATGRAGGTGTGGTCGTCCTTCGTCGTGTTTGGTCATCTCCAGAAGCCATTTCTGATTGCCTCCCCACAGACGGCGTCAAATGTTGTAGCAACTAAAACGTATCCTGGCTACAATATTTCCCTAGCTTCTAGGTTGAGAGAGGGCTGGAGGCTTCCCATCAATGCTACCTCGGGAGAGCTTACCTTCCTTGGTCAAATGTACGAACCTTAGCACTTTCTTTCCTCTTAGCCAAGTCAAGGTGAGACCTARCACTAGTCAACGTTGAGAATGGTCTTGCTCCTAGCACCTCCAAAGTGGTCTGGCACCTGCACAAAGGAGAATAATCCTTTTCGGATTATCTCCCCTCCAATGCTTAAGTAAGTACGGGAATAAAGGGATTAAAGTGCTAGTTAGAGAGAGAAAGTAGAGAGAGTTGCTCTCAAATTGGTTGAATGGTGAGAATGATGTGTATGATGAATAGCTTTTTCCAGGGTATTTATAGGCATTTTACCTTAACCCTTGGATGCTTAGACGTGTGACACTTGTCACCACCCACATCGTAGATTATCCATTACTACCGCTTTGGTATACGGATATCTGATTCTCKATCTGTTTCTGTTCGGGTTGAATTATAATAGGGGTACTTGCCACCAAGGATCGTTTGATCCAATAATAAGTGGACACATGGCCAGTAGATTTCACATGGCACATCAACATTTGTTCAAAAAAAATTCACATGTTCAACTAAGAGATGAATAAATAATAMATTTCTTTAAGTAAATCGTTGACATTTTTTCACAAAAAGACAAAATAATTCAAAAATTATATTGTCTATATTTATATCGTAGTTAGTATTTTAAAAGGAATAAGAAAATTTAAAAAAAAACACTTTTGAAATTATATTGAAGATAAAGTTTAACTAAAATTGTCGTATGTTTCTTGCACAAGTTAAAAAAAATAGTTTAAAAATAAATACAAGTATAATTTTTTATAACAGTAGAAATTAAATTACAACAAGAATACTTTAAGTAATAAAGGATAAATTATGCAACTGTGTCCATATACACATTTGTTCAAAAAAAAAGGTCACATGCATTCAACTAAGATATGAATAAATAACACATTTTTTTTAAGTAAATCGGTGACGTTTTTCCACAAAATGACAAAATAATTAAGTACAAGCAACATCGATTTATTACTCTACTAAATAACATTGCATAATGTCAAACTTCGTCGTTCTAGAACTACACAACACAAGAATACGCGCTTTTAACGTCGGAATTTACCGACCGCCACAAAAACAGTCGGTAAAAGACAAATTATCGACCRATWATCGAGTGGATGACATTTACCGACCTTTTTTAAAAAATTACAAACCTCTTGTAAATACGGTGGATACTTACCAACTGATTTTGAAATTTACCGATCGTTATTGGTTGGTAACTCTTTAAAATTTTATTTATTTTTAAAAATTAATTTTATTATCGAGCGCTAACGGTCAGTAAATTTTGATATTTATCGCTCACTAGCGGTCGGTAATTTCTTTAAAAATATCTATTTTTAAAATTTGATTTATTGACCGTCAAATGGTCGGTAAAACCAAACTTCAAAAATTAAAATTTGTACATATATGAACAAAGTGTCGGCAATACCACTCATTCGTTATCTCCTCACTTTTTTTTGGGTGGTTCAAATCCACACTCTCTCATTCCTTATGATCTTTCTTTTTCTATCATTTTTTAACTTCCACTTTCTCTCTTCTCCCTCATTCTCATTCATTATTCATCTTCTTCTTTCTCTCTCCTCATTCATGTTCCATCTTCTTGACTGCCCCAATGCCACCTCAATTAAGGCTGAGCACYGGTCCAAAACCRGATCGGACCGGAATCGGCTGGACTGGAAGACCGGAATTTAAGATTTTTAAGGACCTGGACCAGACCTGAATCGATTCTGGTCCGGTTTTTAACCTATTGGACTTGATTTTTTWAAAAAAAAATACAACTACAAAGACCTCTAGTACAATTGTACAAACAATATAAAGCATACTCATATATCATACATTACAACTAAATTTGTCGATTAAAATAAAAAAAATAAAAAAATGAAAAAAAAATACCTACCACTCAAAGAAAGCACCCAACTACTACTTCTGACATTGAAAAAAGAATTGGTCCTTCATTCCTTCTTTAAGTTTCAATCCAAAATAAGATTGGCGTACAAAATAAGAGTGAGGAGATCTTGTTATTGTGTGTTACAGATCTTGGTATTGTTGATATGCTGCTTGGTGGTTTCCGGGGAGGAGCCGATGAGTGGAGGAGGTTCAGTGAGCCTGCGATGCCGACGGCGACAACTACGAAATGTGGGCCTGCAATTCGTTGCAAGGAGGGCWACAAAATGGGGGCTTSCAAAAGCTGCTAGGAGGACTRCTAGGAGCCGAGGAGGGCTGGCGGGCWGCGAGGAGTGGAGGCGCAACAAGCCAGCGTAGTATAGCAGAGACGCCAATAAGTGAGGGAGGGYTGTAACTTTTTAGGATTTTGGTGAAGTGAAGTTTGAAATTGTGAAAACAAGTTTTGGGAAATTGGGAGAATATGGACATAAGATATTTAGACATTTAATTTATAATTTTTGAGAAAAAAAATTAATAACTATTATTCCGGTCCACCGGTCCGGACCTGAAAACCTYGGTTTTGGACCAAACCGGACCAGAATACCGACTCCCCTAATTTCTTTGGACTTGGACCTGGACTTGGACCGGAATCGACAGTCCGGTCCGGTCTGGTCCAAATTCAGGTCCGGTCCGGTTTCAGGTCCAGGTCCAGACCGGACCTTTGCTCAGCCCTAACCCCGATTGTCGTGTCTCCGCTGCATGCCGACTTCATGCCCCAACCCCCTCCGTCGTGACATGCCCCAACCTACCGTGTCTCCACCTCCGTCGCRMTACTCACAGCCATGCAGCTAAACCTACTCCGTTGCGACATTCCCTCCTCCTGTTCAACCTCCCCCAGTCCCCCTCCTTAGGTCAATGGTTTTTAGATCTAGGTTTGTACGATAAATTTGTGTTGCTTTTTTTATTTCCTTTTAATTCTATATATTATTTTATATTTTTTGTTTCGATTCACTTTTTCTTTTTACATTTGCATTCTGTTATTTTTCGTTTTCTTGATCTAAAATCTTCACTATTTTTTTTAGTTGATTTCTAAATCTGTTCTTCATTTTTTAAATTTTCGTTTTAGTTTTTTATTTTTTTATTTTTTTGCAGAGGAATTTATGTGTCATTTGATTTTCCTTTCCTCTTCAGTTTTTTCATTTTTTTGTTCCTCATTTTTTTCGTTACAAATTTTTAGTGATTTCATTCTACGGAGTAAGAATTTTTATTTTGTTCTTGTACAGGTTTTTTGTCCCCTTGAAGTTAAAGATATGAAAAAATCAAGCGTTAAGCTCTGGTGAATTAAGGACAATTGAAGAATTTTTGAATTCTTTTTAGAGAAGATCTGGTGAAACTATGTTGAATACACGTATTTTTACTTGGAAAAAAGTCAAGCTAGTTTGTGTGTAAATATTTTTTGTCTAACTTTATAGATTTCTAGAAATAAATTTCAGTTTTTGTAAATATTATTTGCATTTCTAGTTTTTTTTTATATGCTGCTTTTCACTTTCAATGCTAGCTTTGGGAACCAGCGTGCATTTGCATTGCTGGTTTCTTTTTTTTATTTTTCAAGATTCATTTTACCTACYGTTAATGGTCGGTGATTTCGAAATTGGCGGCTGGTAAAATTTATCGACCATCAAACGGTCGGTAAAGTCTTTTTTAGCGTCCATATTTTTACCGATCGCACAGTACCGACCGTCTCCGCGTTTTTACCGACCGTTTTTGGCTTGTTTTGAACGGTCGGTAAAACCTTATTTTCTTGTTGTGACATTCTCCTAACTTCAACGTAACCTTCTATGTAGGATAGAACATCTTGGTGTGTCGGAACGGCTAACCCACAAGGATTCTACTAGGTTGAGAAATTGGTCATCTTCATATAAAATTYTGCATTCTCCTCAACTTGCGAAGTGGGATGAAGCATTTTGGTTTCCTATAAACCATCCTTGAAATGGAGCATGCATCTTCAAAGTTACAATAAATAAATAATTAAATTTATATATATATATATATATGTATATATATATATATATATATATAAACCCTAGCTCTGATGCCATTTGAAACAACCCTTAGTGAACAGAAACCCACACTAGTCGTTATCGTTCTCTTTGGTCCTAGTCCATATGTTGTTGCAAATTAAATTAGTACATGAAGTCATGAAGTTTTGATTTGAAAATTTGCAAAATTGAAGTGAGCAATGTGGTGGTTATTTTTTAGAGTAAGGGTACAATAAGTCACTTGATTTGAAGGGCAAGGTCTATTAGCCATTGACTTGAATTTTAGAACATTATTGTAATTAATTATGAATCAGTGACACAACGTGTTCCATTAATATTAAAAGGAACCACCTTAATGATTTTATTCTTCTTAAGTGAGAAATAAACAAAAGAAATGTTAGATGTTCGCTTTAGAAACTATATTTATGAATGTGCATCAAAGAAAAATTCTCGTATTTGATAAATCCGTGTAGATTGTAATGGTTAATGTTTAATTACAAAAATTAAATAACTTTTCAATAAATAAACAGAAGTACAATCAACCATGCATGTCAGTCAAACACAATTTAATTTTGTTGCAGCATTTAGAAGGCAAAATCATGTTGTTATTGCCTTATTGGCATAATGACATTTTAATGGATGAATACATTTAGAAATTATGATACATTACTAGTACAACGTGTTCCATTCATATTTAAAGAAAGATTATTTTTCGACCTAATGCTTTTTTTTGTTTCACAAAGATTTTTCAATAAACTTTCAATAAATTTGGATACCAAACAAAAAATCAACGATATAATAGAGGATATCATCATTTTAGCATAAAATTGGAACAATAAATGACATGAA
Source organism: Bassia scoparia (assembly GCA_008642245.1). Classification (NCBI taxonomy): domain Eukaryota; kingdom Viridiplantae; phylum Streptophyta; class Magnoliopsida; order Caryophyllales; family Amaranthaceae; genus Bassia; species Bassia scoparia. The sequence goes on along the minus strand of SNQN01002459.1, from coordinate 51,172 downwards.
ATGACACTATTTTATTAGTTTCATAACATCTGAAATCATAGCAATGATTTTTATTTAAAAAAAAGGAAATTTCCTCAAGTGCCCTTGAGGTTTAGCCTAATAGCTCTGGTGCCCCTGAAGTTTTAGGAACGGATCACATACCCCTAAGGTTAGTACTTAGTAGCTCACATAACACTGCCGTTACTTTTTCCGTTAAAAAAGACTGACGTCSTTACAATTTCATTCGTTTAACTCTTAAACTTACTAATTAACCTATCTAATACCTAAAACTATTTAATACCTCCTYCCTCCTTATTCCTTCCTCCATTGAATACCTAAAAGCACCAACCACCACACACAATGCATCACGCAGCTACCTCCATTGATACACCTTACACCACAAAACCTCGAGCCCAATTCGAACCAAGTTTGGCGATTTCGAAACCATGAACACAGGGTTCGAATTTCGCATCCAACACCCTGCCTCACTTCGAATTGTACCCAAAATCTTGGTTCGATTTGATTATTGAATCTGTTGAAACATAAGGTTTGGAGCTCGAACCATCAACTTGACAAAGAATTTTAAAAATCAATTAATCAAAGAGTCTTAGATCCTTTTCCTGGTCTAATTATTGGAAATATCTAATGAGGACTGTGCGTATTTCATCTTTTTCAATTTATTCGTGGAACCTAGAAACAAAAACCCACGAGCAGCGAGTTTTCTGGGTTGTTTAGTTTATGGGTTTTGGTTGGATGGTGGTTGAGTCGTGGTGGTGATTGTTAGGTTGAGGTGGCTGTGTCAAGGGTGTTATTAGGTCGCGTGATTACGGGTTCGAGTTATGGTTTTTGGGTTTGCGATGAAAATTGTTAGGTCGCAATGATTTCTTAGTTCGAGTTGGGGTGGTCATGGCTCGTGGTGGTCTGGGATTGTGGTGGTATGGAAGGACGAAGGAGGTGGTGCTTACAGACGTCATAGACACATGGTGGTGATGTAATAATTAGTTAGTTTTAATTACTTAAGTATTTATTAATTAGTTAGTTTTAATTAATTGAGTTTTTATTTAATTAGTTTTAGGTATTAATTAGGATAATCAGTTAACATTAATTAGGAGGAGGAAGGAGGTATCAGTTAGTTTTAGGTAATAGATAGTTTCATTAGTTAGTTTAAGGGTTAAATGGATTGAATTGTGACGGTGTCAGTATTTTTTAACGAAAAAAGTAACGGTTGGGTTATGTGAGCTATTAAGTACTAACCTAGGGGTACCTGATCCGTTCTCAAAACCTTAAGGGCACCAGAGTTATTAGGCCAAAACTTAGGAGTACTTGAGGAAAAATTTTCCAAAATATAACAAGTTTGAAATGGAAATACGAGTTATGACTACAATAATGGGATTAAGGTATGATTACCTAATTTAATTTCTTGACTTTAAGATTACGGGTGCATTTTTAAGAATCTTAGAGCATCCACAATGGCGCTTTTTTCAATGCCCCAAAAAGATGTGGGTGTATCAATTCATTGTATTAGAAACCCAAGTCTTAATTTGCTACATTCAAATTCTCTATTCATATAAACAGATTTTGTTAATTGATCATAATCAACAGTGTATCAGTAGTGTTGATTTGTTACGAAATTGTACTGCAATTTCTAGAAGAAAGAAAACGGTAATGTTTGATGTTTCTATTTTATTGTAGATTTATAAATGTTGATGGAAAAAAAATCAGTAAATTTAAATAATAAATGGGAAGTTGCAACACAAAAATTATCCTATTGTAGTAACATATGCAGATTAAAATATTAGTTAGAAGCATTTAACGAACTTTTGAATTAAAATAGCATAAGTGACTGGTTTATACGCGACAGGTTTCTTAGATAGTCTCTAAGAGACCAGTCATTTTTAATATCCGGTCTCGTATTGTAGACACCCAAAAGTGTCTYCCCAAATTGAATAGCCAATGAGAAAAGTACGATATTTTGAAATAGATTCGATTCCGAAAGTTCCAACAAAATCCATAAATCATATCCATTTGCACAAGTCGAGTGAAAGTTGAGTTTGAAATCATACACCAAGAGTCCATTAATAGGCGGAAAGTAATTTTTTTATTTTAATTATTTTCTATTTTAAGGCTTTTTTCTTTATTTTTAGGATTTTTCTGAGTTTGCCAATATTTTTAGATTATTTTTCTGATTTTTCTTTGATTTTTTATGATTTTTACAATTTTATAAAATGATTTTCGAAATAGATAAATTCAGAAATTTGTAGATAAATTCAAGCAAATCGGAAATTAACCGAAATATATTAAAATATTAATCTTGTCCACCAAGTTTATTCAAAAGTGGATAAAGGTTGATTCAAACAGCAGATTAGATGCAAAAATACAGATAAAAATTCTCGAACGAAGATAGATAGAAGTAGGAAGTACACACGGATCGGTGACGTGGATGACACGTCACACAACTGTATATACGGTTGGCATGACCATATATACGGTCAACAGGACCGTATATACGGTTGTCTAATCCGTATGTATTATCTTAATTATATCTATCTTTTCCCAARATGCCTATAAATACTTGCTCTCGGTGCTTAATCGAACATCAACGAATACCATCATACTAAGTGCAATTCAAAGATCTCAAAAGTCTCTCTCGTTCAAAATCAATCCACAAACACAAATCACTTTCAAAATCAAAAGTCCTACGAATTCATCGCAGCTTTCGGAGTCGTATCTTTGCGGATTTAGGTACAAATTTTGAGGCTATTCAATCCAACTATCTCTCTTCTCATGTTATCAATTTTGATTAATATAATACATTAAATTTTGTTTTGCTTTTGGTTTCCAATCATGTAAATTCATTCGTTTTCAATCGCTTTCGACTTATCGCAATCGTTTTGATTGTAATTGTCAATGCTAATGATTTTCTTGTTGTGATAAGCGATTCAATTGGAAGTAAAATTTGATACTAACCTTTGTTTTCTTTTGTGTTRATAGCGATACAAGGTAAGTTGATTTGTTTATATTTGAGTTTTGATTTCTATATATATTATTCTTGATCGATCTTGCGCCTATGACTATTAATTTGATTAATTCGAAGTGGTCACAATCATTAAGATAGGTAGAGATGCATGATTAATAGAAATCAACTCTTGTATTGTGTTAGTGCGCTTTCTAAGATCAAATCGATAGGCTTTTTGAATTCAATGATTATGATTTATGGAAATACAATGACACCGAGTAGAGGCTGCTACATGCGGGCGGATTGGGTTAATGTTTCGGGCGTCCGTGATTAACCTGTATAGGCACGGTGGTGATCCCCTCTATCAACAACACACCCCAATGCACTCACGTGCGGAATCAAATCAAAATCGACRTAATATGTAGGCCCCGAMAAGGGTACACACCTACATTTATCTTAAGAAATCGGTGAATTAAAATATTCGCTCTCTTATAAAAGGTGATTTTTCCCATTTTTGTAGTAGTTAATCCTGATTCCCAATTTGATGAATATATWTGGCTTATGGTTCATGAGTAGGAGGGTATGGATTCTGGGGCATTGTAGATACCTACATTTGTCCCTCCATAATGGCCAATGATATAACTATACCACATTGTAATTGGTTCAATTCTAAAGAACAATCGCCTCAATTAATGCCTTGGAATCTTGGTTTGCAAGCCAGAGCACCTTTTCTTATCTTACCTAAAGCACCSTTTAAAATACGTTTTAATTTCAAAATATTTTAATGTACTTTTAGACAATTTTCTCGAATTTTTTGGGATTTTTCTGAATTTTTCTAAACATTTTTGCAATTTTTCGGAGTTTCCGATAATTTAATTAATTTTGCGATAATTAATTAAATTACTAACACAGCTCCGAAAATTACAAAATTTTGACAAAAAATGCTAGATTTCATAAAACATTTTTCCATMTTTTTTYGATTTTTGGATAAATATTTATGAATTCTTAAGCAAAACGTGCAACCGAGCGAAACAGGGTGTTCCGGAACCATCCAAGCTCATGGCTAGCTCCCCAAGGATGTATAGATGCATCCCTTGCCTTCTCATGCACGACTCGGCCAAAATTYAAATGTAAATAAAAATTTTCCATATTTAAAACCGAGCAAATAAGGCAATTCGAATCAAAAAAAGGAGGAAACAGAAGTTGGGAGAAATTTCGCCCAGTTTTCCTCCCCTTTTTTTGGTTCGTGCCTATAAATACACTTGCCCCGGCTCATTTTTAGGGGACTTTCGGTTTTCAAYGTCTGAGAACTCTCTCTCACTCATTTAAAACTCTTCAAAACTTCTTTCAAATTCAATATACATTCAATACACATTCAAACACATTCAATTCAAGAGAACAAGGCATCCAAGGCACTCGTTCGAGGATTGTTCGACTGCGCTTTAATTTGTTGGTATAAACTATGAGACCCCAAAACTCATAGAATTCATCCCTTGCTTCTCTTTTCTCTTCAATTTTMCATTGTTTTTGTTTAATTTCTTTTCCATCACTTCAAATCATGTAATACAAAATATTACAGAAAGTAAAGCAATAAAATAAAAGACACACAAATTTAACGAGGTTTGTCAGCTATGCCTACGTCCTACTACCCTAGTCACTTTTATTAATCTACTCCGAATAATAAAAGTAACCCTCTCAAAGTGTGTGAACTCACGCACACAATGAAACCCCACACTCAACCCAAGTGTGCTAATTTGCACTTGAACTCACAAGCACTCGAAAATGACCTATCAAATGCTACATAACGACTAACCCCTTCGTTAGTGATTAAATACAATGCAATCTCTCAATACTCACTCACTGAGCTTACAAGAGTATAATATGAACGCTCAATTATTGTGCACTAATGTGATAGTCTCTTGCTTGCTTAATCTTAGAATTAAGGCTTTTCTCTAAAAAATAACTCTTTAAAACCTTGGAGAGAAAGTTCTCATGTGAGCATGTATGTTCTAAATATTTATATCTAAGGCTTGTAATTACATATGTCGAAACCCTAGAATATGTAAGATAACCGAACACCATTATTCTTACGTATTTTAGGAAAGTCCCACTAAATATTATTTTATGCTAGATAAAATAATTTGTTTGAAGTGTTGTTGTTGTTGTCGTCGTCGTCTTAATTCGGCTCTGCCTATTTATAGACCCTGGGTGATGGAAATCACGGGGAGGAAGTTAAAGACGGTTTTCTCCTAGCAGTGGTTTCTTGATGCTCTTTCCTATTTGTACGGGCGCCGGGGCGTCACCGGGCCGGACTGGGTCCGGTCCCTCAGCTCCGAGGGGTACAATTTAAGGGCGGCTTAGTTTGTTTGCCAGAATTAAATTCTTGCCTTTTGAATATTGTGAGTATGCCTAGAGTTGTGTGTTTATACTCGAAATGAGTAAAGGAAGTCGCCACCGCACTTATTTTGGGAAGCTGCGGAACTCGTTTTAAGCCTTGCCTATAATTGCATAAAGCAAGGCGAAGGACTCCATGTCTGGTAGTGCACCAAAGTTCTGGATTAGGGGACAAGGGTAAGGGTGAAGTAGTGCACAGCACGTCAGCACCCCCCCCCCCCCACCCGCGTCTAGCACCCTTTACTCAGTTATTGCGAGTTCATTGTTCGAAAGACAACAACAAACAATTTTTCGTTTTAAACCCTAAGCATGCAAAGTTACTAGGCGGGTTGTTTAATAGAATACTATGAAAATAGCGTCTAGTTTGTTGTGGCATGTGTTGTTAATTCCGTATTCCAGGAGCCTAATGTCGATTATCTATAGTTATCTTATTAGGTGTGAAAACACGAAATTTGCAGGTCTTTGTTAAAGCATATTATAGGTGTGAGACAAGCATGTAAGCACTCGTGCGAGGAATTGAAAATTATGCCTTAAGGTTACTTTTAATTTGAATTGCCGAATTGTTATTAATCAATATTACATGCAAAGTTACATAGAAAGTCGAATCTCTAAACAAGCATGCAAAAGGGGGTTTAGAATTGAGACGTTGGCCTCAAACCTACCTCGCAACACAATGTCGAAGACTAAGGACGTAGMTTTGGATCCTYAAGAACCCTTGTCGAGCCTTAGAACCCTTAAAAACCTCCTAGGTCTAATGCTAAAAATTATTTGAATATGTTTGAATGTATTTGTGAGAGAGTATGAGAGTGAGAGAGAGTCAAGCCTTCCAAAGATTCATTGAAATGAATGAGGGGGTCTCGTATGTATAGGCAAGGGCCAAAATCGGCCAAAAGGGGTAAGTCTTGGGCGCAGTTACGCCCAAAGCTGGGCGCAATTGCGCCCAGCACTTACCTGATTTCGGCTGATTCTCCTAGCCTTGAATAGTGAGATCGTAATGAAATAAAATCAAGATAAAATCATATAAAATATACGCATGAGTTTATACGATCGCAGCAGATTTTATTGCGATTCTTAGGATATTTGGCTTCCTCGGTACACTTGTCTCGCAGGCAAAATATCCTGAGATGGCCCGCTTTGCTCGGTTTTGCGTTTTTGCTTAAGAAATTTGTAATTATCAAACCATAAATCGAAAAATCATGGAAAAAAWTATGTAAAAATTCCTTGTGAAATGTAGTGTTTTTTGTTAAAATTTCGTGGATTTTGGAGTTGTTTTGATAATTTAATTAATTATTGCGAAATTAATGAAATTGCCGGAAACTCCGAAAAAACACAAAAATGCTTCAAAAAATCCTGAAAAATTCTAGAAAAATAAGTTAAAATTATTTGAAAATTAAAACTTACTTTTTCAGGYGCTAAATGCTTGGAAGAGGTGTTCGGTGTAAGGGAATTCGCCTTTTTTAGAGCCTATCARGGCCCTAGCTCTCTCGATTTGACTTGTGTGTTGCGAAGGGTGTCTTATCATTGGGCGTTTTGGGCTAGGGACAAACGTAGGTATCTACACTATCTGAATCCTTTCTCCTTTCCCTCCATGTTTCTGTTCAAATTTTTGGAACTTGATGGGCCTCTTCTTATGGGCCATGTTTAAATGGGTCATACCGAGATGAAGATTATTGAACTGTTCCCTATGATTTTCTTTCAGATCCTTCTAGAAAACTTTTTACAATATCCACATGTTAGGTGTATATTGAATTGACTAATTTTCTATCGGTAAGAGAATGATTTTTCCCCTTGTTTAGCTGCAAGCCACCTAGTCTTTGCGTGTGAGACTCAATTTGCTCAACGAGAAGAAGACCTTCAAAAAGATTGTGGTTGTGGAATAGTATCTAAATCACTAAGATCCTCCAATGAATTCTCTAGATTTTGATCAAATAAATGAATTATCATCTTCTTGATTTACACTCCTTCAAGTAGATCTCTTAGGGGCCATGATTGAGAAGTAACTTATACAAAACCACCTTCTCTCCCACTGTGGTCGCCAAAAAACTTGCTGAGGTGATTTTGTTCTTCATCAATAACTCAACCGCCCAATATTGTTTTTAGTTTGATAGGGGGCTGCCTCTCTGGTTACTAGTTATATGGATAACCTCGCCAACATAAATGGCTCTTAAGATCGTAGACGAAGACTAAAGAGAGTATTAAATTTCAGAAATTGAGCCTAATGTAGAATAAAATTGAAGCTTAGTATAAACAAGATTGAAAAGATGCAAAAGCCTTCGATTAAACTAGTAGTTAACGATAGACTCAGACTACAATTGTATCACAAAGAACGGTGATTACCTCCATATTCACACAATTGGGAATAAAGCACCAAACTAATGATACATGAGGATACACTACACTATGTTAATGCTAATCTACTCTAAACTATACTTGGATACTAAGCCAATTGCGACTAAGGAAAGCAATAGATACTAAAGAAGATAAATTGCTTGTTTGATGTGTTGTTGTTGTTGTTGTTGTTTACGTTGATTCGAAATTCTCTAATTATAGGCCTTGAGCGATGAAGATCGTGGGGTGTGGAAGTTATGGCGGTTACTCCTCGGCGATAGTTATTTGGCACTTTCCATTTGAATGCATTTTCTTTCCCTCCAAGCTCCGTTCAAATTCTTACTGGCTTCTCCTTTAGGTTATATGTAATGGGCCATCTTCCAACTCCTTTCTTGCGCTTATGTTCCTATCGCCGAACTGATATTGTTGTGAGATGTCATATCTTGGTCAATATTAGCTAATAAAACCAACTGAATATTTTTTATTCGTAACAGACACTTGTTCACCGGGGGGTTGTTTCTTTATATGGTGGATGTTGCAAAATGTCAATCTTCGTGTTCGTGTTATTCCTTTTATCCCTTTATTAAATTAGACACCTACATTTGTCTTCTTTATATGGTGGATGATAGATACACACTGCAATGCAATTGGTTTAACCCTTAAATGTGTGTGCGCGTGCGCGAACCTCTCTTATATGAGAACACTTGTTTAATTTAGGACATTTGCGATTATGTAGGACATGTGAGTATACAGTTTAGGATATTTTTACGATTTAAGACATTTTATGGTTTAGGACATTTTCGTATTTAATTTAGTACATTTTTGTAATTTAGGACATTTGTAGATACAATTTAGAACATATTTACAATTTAGGACATTTTATGGTTTAGGACATTACATATACAATTTAGGAAACTTTTATGTTTTAGGACATTTAGGTACAAAATTTAAGACATTTTGGTTTAGACTTTTACGTATACGATTTAGGATATTTTTATCGATTTAAGACATTTATATTTATGATTTAGGAGTTTTTTAATTAAGGACACTTTTTGAAATAGATTTCTTTCTGTCAACRCTACCACCACCATCGCACCCTTCCACAACCACCACCGCCTCACCGCCTACCACCACCACGTCAGCCCCCCAACCACCATTACCATCACCACCACGTCAGCCCCCAAACCACCACCACCATCGCTGCACCTAACACTAGTTACACCAATGAGCTGCCACCAACACAACACCACCACATAACCCTCCGTACAAACCCCCCCAGCCACCACCACTAATTGTGCGGCCAAAAACCTAACCATAACAACAATGAAAACCACCCAAACCTAAACCTAAACTTAACCAGCACAATCAATTAAATCAAAACCCTAACGCCTCAAAAAATAGGATTAGGGCTTTGAATTTTTTTCTTGAACTCGAAAATCTGGTACATGAATTAGAAGAGGATCAGTGGCGGTCAGGTTGCGGCGCGAGGTGTGGTTGCAGCTGGTACATCGGAGCATAGAAGGGTCATGTCGTGATGTCAGGAAAACGACGTCGGGATGGAAAGAGGGGAAGCATAAACAAGGCAACACCCACAGAAAAATGACGATGGAGAAAGRGCTAAGCATCAGAGAAGAAGAGAGAAGAAAACAGGAGGAGAAGGTCCAAGTGCCTAACAAAGGAGAACACGGGGAAGGAAAGAAGTAATCATGCAGTGGCAGGAAAACGTAATTAATTTGGCAAAAGGGTCATCTCACTGTTCATTATGAACAGTAACCCCTTAATAAGCTTCTTTTTATATTGTTAGGATTAGGATAGGATTAGGATATATAATGAGTATCCTCAACACCACRTAAACCACCCCTAAAACTGCACCTAAAATATGATTTGGTTCACTATAGAAAATTTGGTACGGAGTACAAAGGTTGGATTATTTGCAAATGGTCAAAAGGTTAGATTGTTAAAAGCAATTATTCCTTATTAAATGTTAATAATCACCTACCATAGGGTAACTTTAAACATTTATGTATTGTAACTACTTTTATGGTGACTTTGAATTTGTATTGATTTTTATTGTATATAAACGAGTGATTTGCTAAGAATTGGTTTTATAGGAGGTGATGTAATAATTTTACTTATTTAATGGAATGAGTCATAGTAAAGAGAAATAGAGTGCTACTGAATGGATCTGAAGTGAAGTGAAATACTATMGAATTACGTTCAAATAAACAAAGCCTAAGTAGACCATATTATTCAATCGGTAAGTAGGAATGACAATGGATTAGACTCGGAGCGGATTATGCATAATCCGACTTTGACCCTAGAAGAAGTCGGATTTTAAATCAACATCTRACTTTGATCCAACTTTCAAAATTCAAGATTGGACTTCGATTCGACCCGAGTTCGAGCTTTTTCCCTTATATTTTTTATAGAAAAATCCTACTTTTTTTTTTTGCCTATTATCTTTCTTATATAGCACTTTTTTATATGAAATAAGATATTTAACTATACACTATGAAACAATAGACTAATAAATATAAAAATAAAATGATAATGATTATATAAAAGTYGGAGTCGAATCTGATGGTTGGATTTCTGCGAGATCCGACTCTAATCCTCCTCCAACTCGAAGTCGAATATTTTAAAYAGGRTCGGACTCGAATTTTTATCTCGAGCGAACTATGGTCGGATTCAAACTGAATTGTCATCCCTATCAGTAAGTATGATGCCTTTCTCATAGATAGGTTCTTTGTTCATCATTCTATATATCCTAGCCAAAAGCCCAAAACACAACTCAATGATACCAGCATGAGTGAACTTGAACCATATTTGACACAAACACAATATACAACTACTTCTTCTTTAAGGCTATGTTTGGATAACAAATTGGAAGGGAAAGTGAGGGGAGGAAAATAGGAGGAAGGGGAAGGAAAGGAAAGGGGAGGAAATGCTGAGTTTCATTTTCCTTCCAAATCTCTCCAATTTTGAAGGGATTGTCTTCATTGAGRGAAGAGGGAAAATGGGTCTCTCCCTCTCCCTCCCCTTCCCTTCCTCGACATGTTATCCAAACAATAGTTTCCCTCCCTTTTCCTTCCCTTCTTTTCCTTCCATTTTATGTTATCCAAACATAGTGTAAATGATGATATTTTTGCGCTTTTGATTGTAGATTAATTATCCTTCTCTTCCTTCCTGTTCGATGATTGCAAAAACTCGAAGCTGTTACTCAGCTTAGACCCATATCATGCTTCTTGAATTCGAGCCACCCTTCATTCCTGTTCGGTAATGAGGATAGTAGTTAACTAAAATATATAGGTTTCCCTTGAGACGAGAGATTGTGATGATTGTTATGAGGATATCTTCTTTGTTCTCGAAATCAAAATAAACAAGCTAAGTACAACCAACGCATAACCATATATACATCCCACAAGCATCTTCAATTGCTCTGTAGATTTACTATGTCTACATTTTTCACCCTATCAGATAAAAATCCTTTGAATTTCTAGATGATTTTTTATCAATCAAACTTGAAATTATAACTTAGTGAAAGATGGGCCGAGAAGATTGTAAATTTACCATACATGATCTCTGATTTTGCAAATGATACTAGCAAATAGAACCTACTAACGCAACATATATACACTTCAACAATCCTACACAATCTTCACACTTCACATCACATAACCATCAAGGATCTGGCTACATCACTTTTGATGAAAATATCTGATCAACTGATTGTAGCAGCAGTGTTAGCTTGTTTTGACATGTACGCCTCGTAAATTTCCACCACAATCCTAGGATCCTTTTCAACAAGACGAGCATACTCCTCTGATTTGGTCAGATTGGCCATGTTCTCAATTATCATTGACAAAGCAGACTCAAGTAAGTGCTTGGCGTTATGCTGATGCGCAAAACTGTAGCTTCCAACTGAATTATCCCAGTTCAATTTGGACACCAAGAATTTTTCACAGTAAGTCTTCAAATGTTTTACTTCGTATTTCTCACCTAGCACTAAGAGATCACATGCCATTTGCTCATCAAGGGGTGCTTCAGCAGTGTATAAATAATTGATAAAAGCTCGCAGGGCATCATAAGAGACATCACTGATATTGATGGTGCCACTACGACTTTCCTCCATTTCAATTTCAAGCATGGCTTTGAACACTGGGGAACGACATGCCTGGCAATGCAAGTTATTGGGAGCAGCAAGAAGAGCAGTCAGCAAATTAAAGAAAATTCAACATTTTTTATATGCTACTGCTATTTTGACAAAAAAATTTWAAAAAATAAATAAATAACTAAATAAAATTCAGGCTATCACAATATTTAAATAAAATTCAAAGAAACAGTTGTTATAGATGGCCATCGACAATTTAGTCCTGACTCCTGAGTCCTGATCTTCTTTTTCTAGTTACCTCAACAAATTAAAGGGTACCCCTGATAACCCAAGGTATAGAATGCATGCACTCTAAAGTCCAAACCAACAATGAAGTGTGTAGCTTATCAAAATCATACACAAAGTATCAACTCATAAAGAAACCATTGTCATTTTTCAGTCTCGACTTCCACATTTTTCGGTATATAGAAAGATAAACAAATCAGAAAATAGACAAGCAAATTATGAAAATAGCAGCAATGAAAAGCTCTACACCCTCCATTTGTACCATAACATCACACAGTGGAGGAGCCAAAAGGAGGATTGAAGGGAGTCGTGGCCTCCTTTCTTGGCTTAAGATGAACATAATAGGTGTATGTGTAAGCACTTACGTGTTAAGTAGAGAGAGAAAGAGAGTTCTGTCTTGGAGGAAATCAGCTGATGATTACAGCATATATAAGTACAGCGCATAGTACAAGTCAGGGAATATTTTAACCACCTGATACAACTTATAGATAGCTAGAAGACAAAACTAGCCTTTAGGGAAAGAAATATACGATTAACCTAACARAACCTTACTCGATGTCTAGAACAACTTAAATAGAAAAGAGACTAATCTAATGGGCCATAATTATTTTCACTTGATCCTTTTTGTTCGAGTAAGAAAACTTCACTACTAGTATATTTCCATCTAGAATTACATATGGGAGAAAAYAGATATTATAAAGAGGGAGGAATTGAATCCTCCAAGGCGAGGAAGTGTAACTTTAAAAGAGCAGAAACAAAGAAAGAAATTGTTTGACCTGATCTTATCAAATTGCCTATATGGTATTTTAAGGGGGATGGGCTTCTAATGTGTACAAGTACTAGATTAGTTCTCGTGCAATGCACGATTTATATAGAAAAAAAATAATCAAGTTTTTTTTATATATACAAAAATCTTTCCACAAGTATTGAATGAAAATGTAGGAATAACAAAAATTAAAGAATTTGATGGCAACTTGGTAAAATTATTTAGAAAGGATTGTTAGGATGGAATTAAAAAATTACATATGAAAAAAAGAAAAATAATAAATAATAAAATATTGTGATGAAATAAAATTTTTACAAATCACTATTCCCTCTTTAATCCCGTGCCGACCATGCGTTGCACAGTTTATTTTGTTTTTATTTTTGATAAAGAAAATAAATTATATTTTTTTTATTTTTCTCAAAAAAGCAAATACTCATTATCTTATCTAATTAATTTTTTTAAAAAATAACTCATTAAATTTTGATGAAAGCATTTATTATTTAAGAATTTGAAATCAAATCATCAATAATGTCATTAAATCCTGAAAGAAGCATTAATTATTTAGATTTAGATATTAGGTAGATAAAACAAATGTTTTTTTAAAAAGAAAAGATAAATGATGTCAATATTAGTTTTGGAGGGAAATTTTTTTATGAGAATGTAACATGTGGCAGTAGATGACATCAGCAATGTTCTATTTTAGTAGTTAGTTATAGATAGATATGGCTGGCTAGTGACTTCTTTCTTGACTACAGTAAAGTGCTGATCGAACTCATTTAAAGGTTTGATCTAATTTTTATACTCCATACATAAAAATAAATGAATAAATATTTAAGAAATCAAATTCATTTGAATTCAGAGAGAAGATGGTTGTTGGTTGTGGTGAAAATAGAAGATCAGCCGTGATAATGCTTGCTTTGATTGTCTAGTACTGTAAGTCTGTAAAGCAGTATCAACTGGCAACTTGGGAAGTCAAATTAGTACTATGGTATTTTCCTTGTGAATAAGTCAGAACACTAGAAGTTTTGGATACTTATGTAAGTGAACAATTTTATCTTGCATTTAGGAGTTAGGGATCATTCATGAACTTCTTTCTGCCTTTCTTATAGTTTGGARAAGCTAAAATTAGTAATTGTTGCTTCCAGGCTTTTATGCGAAAAGGAACACCAATGTACATGCTGAATTGCAGAATGGAGAGTTACAAATCCCGTTCATTTGGTAAACTTATTTTCCAAGTACTATTGGTAACAACTTTGTAACTTGTTATGGATTACCCAAACCCAGTTTTGGCTAGGGCCCCAAGTCACTCTTGCTGTCACACAGCCCATTTCTAATACCCAATTCACCAAACCTTATTTTTCCAACCCTCTCACCATTCCAACCATAATTTTAGAATCACTTTCCAGGTTTTGCTCTTTCTTTTGCTGCTTCCCCATTCTATTTTATGCTGACTTGGAAGCCTTCAGGAGGTTAACTGGTTAAGACTTCACTTGGTTTTGTGTCCTCCCTAATCTGTGATTTCTTGTGCAGGCGTGCTATTACCAATACATCAAGTTTTAGCCTTCTGGAAAATTTCTGTACAAGTTTTATTAGTTCTTTTAACATGCACGTAAATTATTTATTTATTTTGTTAACATTTCCTTATGTATTATTACTGACTTCCTATTCCATTTCATTGCCTGAATTCTTCTCAAAAACTTCAAGATGTTGCAAAGCTCATGAACTTTCGACTAATCACAAGAGCAAAGCTTTAATCCCATTCAACTTAGGGAATTGCACAATCATCTGCATAAATCTTCTCGGTCCATTCTTCTCTATTAAAGCCACATCTTCATCCAGAACTCCAATAGCCGCATATCGCTTTCAACCACCCGCATCTAAGTTTGCTTTAGTCTTCCTATACTTCTCCTCTTTCTCTCTCATTGCCACTCTTCAAGCTTCCTCACCGGTATTACCCTTGGCGTTCGACTCACATGACCAAACCATCTTAAAAGATTCTCCCTCATTTTATCCTCAATGGTTACAACCTCAACCTTCTTTCGAATAACCTCATTTCGAATTTAATCCTTTCTTGTATGCCCACACATCCAACGTAGCATACACAATACGCATTTCAGCCGAATTCATCATATGAACATGACTAACCACCTAATACACCTTATGAATCGCTAGAAGACAAAACTAGCCTTTAGGGAGAGAAAATACACTCAAGTACTTAACCTAACAGCACCTTATTACAACACCTTAACTAGAAAAGAGACTAAYCCAATGGGCTGACATGGCACTAGCACAAATCAAAGTTGTGTGGATTAATTTTTGCCCTCATATTTTAGTTGCTAAACTACTTGAAGTCTAAACTGTGAATTGGATTTTATTTCTTTTTCCAAGATAATACATGTTCCACAGTTTTTCCACAATAATAATAGGAAAATTCTCAATTGTATACCCAAACTTTACCCTTTGGTTATCATTACATGCAATTCCAAGCGGCTAATCTGATTATTTTCTCAAAACACACACAGCATGACACCAACAACAGCAACAAAAAGGGTTAAAAAAAATGGAATGCCGTTAAGGGCAGATCTTCACAAAGGCCYAATTGTCATAGCAACCCCGCAGATCGCCTAACCCAGAATAATGCAAGAAAGATACAACTAACATTCTAACCAAAATTCAAAATTGAGGCATAACATCAAACATGTGGTGGGCAATTGAGCATGAAGCAAGAGTAACAAAAAATGGGCACTCACCAAAACAGCCTTATGAGCAGGAAGGGAAACAGGGTTAGTGCGAAACTCATCAGAAGCCACCAGAACAACATCAGTGAACCCAATTGAGGGGAAATAGCGTTTGTTGCTGTTGTTGTTGATGTTGCTGCTGTTGTTGTCAAGAGGAGAAGATGCTAAACGAAGGAAAGCAACTTTGGATTTGAGATCTTCGATCTCTCGCTTGCGCTCTTCTTCAGTCTCACTAGCCTCGTCGTAGCACTCCTTGCAAGTACCGGCTGAGGATGTGCCGTATGCTTCTGAGCACGACAGACATCGCAGTTTCATATTATGCATTGGTGGCTGTGGCTGTGGCTGTGGCTGTGGCTGTGGCTGGTTGATTGCCTGTAATTGCTGTCGCAAATCTCGCAATGTTTCTCTGTCCATGCTCGCAGTTTCACTCTTTCTATGCCCTTCTTTCTCTCACATCACTGTTTCCAAAACCCAAAAAAAAAAGTACTCACACTTTTAAAAAAGAACAATTCAAAATAAAGGTGGTTTTATTGCCAAAAAAAAAAGGTGGTTTTATTATGACAAAACTAGTGTCTCGGCCCGGGCGTTGCCCCGGGTCCAAAAATATCATTTTATTAATGATGTAATGGTTGCGTACTCTTGTATTTCATGTGGTTTTGTACTTTTGAATTTTTTTTATGTGTATTCTTAAATTGTGATTGCATATTTTTAAACTGTGATTGCATATTTTTTGAGSTAAGAGCAAGTGTTTTTCTGTTGACAATACACTCAATACAGATTTGACTTAAACAATTTCAATCAATAGGCCTACAGCAACAGAGTTAAACTCTACAAAAATATTAACATGATAGTACAATAGTAATCAAACTAATCGTTCATAAAAAGAGTGTCATACAATGTGATTACGCCATGCGGACTCCTTCTAATGTRACAAGTGTCAAAGTATTTAATTATTTCAACTTAAAATAAAAATACTCAGTCTTATGCAATTACAAGGATTTGAAGCTATGACCTTTGAAATAAAATGGTTGATTTTAACCACTAATCAACAACAATTGCAATAGTTATCATATCACATAAATTATCAATTTATTATACTCAATCATTAGAATGTATTGTAGCTACATTAGTCACAATGTAACAATTGTGACAAAGAAATCCTTGATTAAACTTCAGAAGACTTGATATGCTAATCAATTACTATTCTGGCACCTAATATATTTGATTAGTCATATAAGAATTTCCCAGCTTGAGTTGAGATGCTTAAAGTGTTCGGTGATTCTTTCTTTTTGATCTGCAGCGGGGGGCATGGATCATGTCAGGGTCCCTGATTCATCCTAAGTTTTTACAACATAACTTAATAAAGTTTACTAACTCTGACAATGAATTACGAATCAAACAAATGCAATGAAGAGCAAATTCAACTTATTAAATCGGTAAAATCTTGCAATTTCATACAGTTGTGCTGGAAAAAGGCACTGCRATTGGAAACTACAACTACAAGCAAGATGATATTCCACGAAAATCGGAAGGAGAAATCAAATAAACGACGACGAAGTAAAAGAAATTAACAACTAATATTAGTATTTTCCTAATATGTAGCTTGATCAAAATGAAATCAAAATCCAAAATTAAAATGAAAATCAGGTACCTCTTTAACGGAACAACCACAATTTGAAGATGATGAACACCAAAGCTACTTTTATATGAGAATTAATTGGAAGCCAACAATTGCAAACATTTCAGTTATAATAAAGAAGTAATCAAAGAGCTTAATACATTTGATTAGCCCAATTGAATGATGATGATAATAAGACACAGTTAAAATTACCTGACTTTTGGCATGTTGCAACTTCTCCAATTCCATTGTAATACTTCATATTATCTGAGGTGTAATGCACTCCTCTTCTTCTCTTTCCGATTAGAAGGCTGTGCAAGCAATTCGCGCGTTGGTTCAGTTTGAGAGCTTGCAATGAGGGTGAACTCATGAACTGTTTTACTTTTCTATTCATTTTGCGGTGTACTCTCGCTGTTCTTAGTTTTCATTTCTATTTCACTATCCCATTTTATTTTAATCTTTTTGTTTTAAAGGATACCAATACCTTATTATTCTTCTCTCACTTGTCTAGGTTTATTTGGTGGTGTACTTTGGCTTGTTGTTTCTCATGTAGAAGTATATATATGTATACAAATCATGGCCACAAATTGGTCGTTCAATTTACTTTGGGTTACCCTATTTATTGCCGTAGAATGAATTATATAGGACATTGTTGGATACAAAACTTTTTAAAGGACTTTCTATATTAAAATATTGAGGTTGGTAGGACACTCAAAATATTTAAATATATAGGTCATTGTAGCACGTGGTGTTAAATTCGGTTTACCCTATTCTTTGCCGTAGGATGAATCTATGTGACATCGCTAATGGCGCTGTAAAAATGTTAAAAGGGAACTAACTAATATTAAGTATGAGATTGATAGATCATTGTTTGCACGTGGTACCTAATTCCGATAAGAGCAGTCATACATGTAAATCTTGTAGCGTGAAATGCGGACAATATTTACTTATATATTATATATATATATTATATATATATATATATATATATATATAATATATATATATATATATATATATATAATATATATATATATAAGTATATATATTATATGTAAAAGCGATATATAACACATTAATAAAAAGTGGTTGAATTGGTAAAGCTACATTCATACTAACACCGGGATCTAGAGATCAAATCTCATTGTTACCTTTTTTTTGTTATTATTATAAATATGTGAGTGTAATGACGTGGCGAACAAATGGCGTTAATTGCTGACTTGGCGCAATGTTGTTGAATAGTATATGGTCCACGTGGCACACTCACGTTGAGTTAAATTGACATGTGGCACACTCACGTTCATTAGAACGCCTTTTAATAATATTTGTAGATTGGAACAAAATTTGGTACTAGTCCATGTGTAGTTTTGAGAGCTGATATGCATAATTATTTTTGTTAGACCATTAGCACTAGTGGCAAAAAACCACTTCCTCACTACTCACCACTCCCTCTCCTATTTTCTCTCTCTTCCCATCCATTTTTTTCTSATATACAACTTTTCTTCCACGCTAATGGTCAAAAAACACTTCCTCACCAATCTCTCTCCTACTATTCCCAGTACCCCACCATAATACAGATCACTTTTTTTAATTTTTCCCAACACTACTTTTTATATTTATAGTTTTTGTAATTACTCCCTCCGTAACGAAAAACTTCAACAATTGTATTAACACACTTTCCAATGTAAAATAAGGTAATTGTAGGTTAGGTAGGATATTAGTGTAGTGGTCCCCAAAAAATGTAGTACAATTGTGGTTTAGATTGAATATTAGTATAGTGATCCCCAAAAAAGATAAGGTAATTGTGGGTTAGGTGAGATATTTGTATTTAAAAATTACCAAATGAGGAAAGTTGTACAATTGTTGAAAGTTTTTTGTTACACCCAAATATAGAAACTGTTAAAAGTTTTTCATTACGGAGGGAGTATAATTTTAAATAAACTAATAACTTATTATAACTAAAATTATTAAATATGATTAATGTATAATTATCTTATTATATTTAATTAATCAATTTTATGTAATTACGTATACTCGACTTCATGTTGGGAGTTACTCCCTTGAAACACTTGAAAAGAATGTTGTTGGGAGGAAAAATTTGGAGGAGTATTTTGAGACAATGTGAATCCTCCACTGATAAGGAATTATTGGAATTGAGGGTTGTTGAATAATTCATCTTCATTGCTGGGGTGGTTGTTGGGATCCATTACTRCTAAATCACAGTAGTGAAAAGAGAATTAATATAAATATTTGTAGAAATATTTTTTTAGATAGTAAAACTAAAATTTCAAATTTTTTTCAATTTCTTTTGAAATAAAAGCAACAACCAAATTAAAAAAAATTACAATCACAATAGTTTAAATAGTTTGTTTAATTATTTATTCAGAATTTATTCTATTGTTATATAATTTATGTTTTCATTTTGTCTTTGTGATTGCTACTACAGAGTACGTAGTACTTATTCTATTGTGATTGTAATTTTTTTAATTTGGTTGTTGCTTTTATTTCAAAAGAAATGAAAAAAATTTGAATTTTAGTTTACTATCTAAAAAAATATTTCTAACAAATATTTATATTAATTCTCTTTCACTACTGTGATTAGCAGTAATGGACCCAACAACCACCCCAGCAATGAAGATGAATATTCAACAACCCTCAATTCAATAATTCCTTATCAGTGGAGGATTCACATTGTCTCAAATACTCCTCCAAATTTTTCCTCCCAACAACATTCTTTTCAAGTGTTCAAGGAGTAACTCCCAACATGAAGTCGAGTATACGTAATTACATAAAATTGATAATTAAATATAATAAATAATTATACATTAATCATATTTAATAATTTTATTATAATAAGTTATTATTTATTTAAAATTATACTCCCTCCGTAATGAAACTTTTAACAGTTTCTATATTTGGTGTAACAAAAACTTTCAACAATTGTACAACTTCCTCATTTGGTAATTTTTAAATACAAAATCTCACCTAACCCACAATTACCTTATCTTTTTTGGGGATCACTATACTAATATTCAATCTAAACCACAATTGTACTACATTTTTTGGGGACCACTACACTAATATCCTACCTAACCTACAATTACCTTATTTTACATTGGAAAGTGTGTTAATACAATTGTTGAAGTTTTTCGTTACGGAGGAGTAATTACAAAAACTATAAATATAAAAAGTAGTGTTGAGGAAAATTAAAAAAAGTGATCTGTATTATGGTGGGTACTGGAATAGTAGGAGAAGAGATTGGTGAGGAAGTGTTTTTTGACCATTAGTGGAAAAGTTGTATATGAGAAAAAAAATGGATGGGAAGAGAGGAAAATAGGAGAGGGAGTGGTGAGTATGGAAGTGGTTTTTTTCCACTAGTGCTAATGGTCTAACAAAAATAATTATGCATATCAGCTCTCAAAACTACACATGGACTAGTACCAAATTTTGTTCCAATCTCAAATATTATTAAAAGGCGTCTAATGAACGTGAGTGTGGCCACATGTCAATTTAACTCAACGTGAGTGTGCCACGTGGACCATATACTATTCAACAACATTGCGCCAAGTCAGCAATTAACGCCATTTGTTCGCCACGTCATTACACTCACATATTTATAATAATAACAAAAAAAAGGTAACAATGAGATTTGATCTCTAGATCCCGGTGTTATTATGAATGTAGCTTTACACAACAACCACTTTTATTAATTGTTATATATCGCTTTTACATATATATATATATATATATATATATATATATATAATATAATATATATATATATATATATATATATATATATATATATATATATATATATATATATATATATAGTAAATATTGTCCGCATTTCACGCTACAAGATTTACATGTATTACTCGCTCTTATCGGAATTAGGTACCACGTGCAAACAATGATCTATCAATCTCAATACTTAATATTAGTTAGTTCCCTTTTAACATTTTTACAGCCATTAGCGATTCACATAGAATTCATCCTACGGCAAAAATAGGGTAAACCGAATTTAACACCACTGCTACAATGACCTTATATATTTAAATATTTTGAGTGTCCTACCAACCTCAATATTTAATATAGAAAGTTCCCTTTAAAAAAGTTTTGATGATCCAACAATGTCCTATATAATATTCTACGGCAATAAATAGGGTAACCCAAAGTAAATTGAAAACGACAAATTTGTGGCCATGATTTTGTATACATATATATACTTCTACATGAGAGAAACAACAAGCCAAAGTACACCACCAAAATAAACCTAGACAAGTGAAGAGAAGAATAATAAGGTATTGGGTATCCTTTAAAACAAAAAAAAAAAGATTAAAAAAAATGATAGTGAAATAGAAATGAAAACTAAACAGCGAGAGTACACCCCAAAATGAATAGAAAAGTAAAACACAGTTCATGAGTTCCCCTCATTGCAAGCTCTCAAACTGAACCAACCGAATTGCATGCACAGCCTTCTAATCGGAAAGAGAAGAAAGAGAGTCGCATTAACCTCAGATAATATGAAGTCATTACAATGGAATTGGAAGGTTGCAACATGCCAAAAGTCAGGTAATTTTAACTTGTGTCTTATTATCATCATCATTCAATTGGGCTAATCAAAGTATTAAGCTCTTTGATTACTTCTTTATTATAACTGAAATGTTTGCAATTGTTGGCTTCCAATTAATTCTCATATAAAAAATAGCTTTGGTGTTCATCATCTTCAAATTGTGTTGTTCCCGGTCAACGAGGTACCTGATTATTCATTTTAATTTGATTTTGATTTCATTTTGACAAGCTACATATTAGGAAAAATAATATTAGTTGTTAATTTCTTTTACTTCGTCGTCGTTTATTTGATTCTCCTTCCGATTTTCGTGGAATATCATCTTGCTTTAGTTGTAGTTTCAATTGCAGTGCCTTTTTCCAGCACAACTGTATGAATTGCAGATTTACCGATTAATAAGTTGAATTTGCTCTTCATTGCATTTGTTTTTATTCGTAATTCATTGTCAGAGTTTAGAAACTTTATTAAGTTATGTTGTAAAACTTAGGATGAATCAGGACCCTGACATGATCCATGCCCCCCGCTGCAATCAAAAAGAAAGAATAC
Organism: Bassia scoparia; assembly: GCA_008642245.1. Taxonomy (NCBI): domain Eukaryota; kingdom Viridiplantae; phylum Streptophyta; class Magnoliopsida; order Caryophyllales; family Amaranthaceae; genus Bassia; species Bassia scoparia. Next base: position 28,878 of record SNQN01002459.1, on the reverse strand, counting down.
CGAACACTTTAAGTCTCTCAACTCAAGCTGGGAAATTCTTATATGACTATCAAAATATTAGGTGCCAGAATAGGAATTGATTAGCATAATCAAGTCTTCTGAAGTTAATCAAGGATTTCTTTGTCACAATTGTTACATTGTGACTAAGTTAGCTACAATACATTCTAATGATTGAAGTATAATAATTGATTTTATGTGATATGATAACTATTGCAATTGTTGTTGATTAGGTTAAAATCAACCATTTTATTTCAAAGGTCATAGCTTCAAATCCTTTAATTGCATAAGAGTAGTATTTATTTTAAGTGAAATAATTAAATACTTGACACTTGCACATTAGAAGGAGTCCGCATGGCGTAATCACATTGTATACACTCTTTTATAACGATTAGTTTGATTACTATTGTACTATCATGTTAATATTTTTGTAGAGTTAACCTGTTGCTGTAGCATATTGATTGAAATGTTTAAGTCAAATCTGTATTGAGTGTATTGTCAACAGAAAAACACTTGCTCTTACCTCAAAAAATAAGCAATCACAGTTTAAAAATATGCAATCACAATTTAAGAATACACATAAAAAAAATTCAAAAGTACAAAACCACAGAAATACAAAAAGACAGAGAGTACGCACCATTACATCATTAATAAAATGATATTTTTGGACCCGGGCAACGCCCGGGCCGAGACACTAGTTGTCATAATAAACACCTTTTTTTTTTTGGCAATAAAAACACCTTTATATTTGAATTGTTCTTTTTAAAAGTGTAGTACTTTTTTTTTGGTTTTGAAACAGTGATGTAGAGAAAGCAAGGCATAGAAAGAGTAAACTGCGACATACAGAGAAACATTGCGAGATTTGCGACAGCAATTACAGGCAATCAACCAGCCCAGCCACAGCCACAGCCACAGCCACAGCCACCAATGCATAATATGAAACTGCGATGTCTGTCGTGCTCAGAAGCATACGGCACATCCTCAGCCGGTACTTGAAGGAGTGCTCGACGAGGCTAGTGAGACTGAAGAAGAGCGCAAGCGAGAGATCGAAGATCTCAAATCCAAAGTGCTTTCCTTCGTTTAGCATCTTCTCCTCTTGACAACAACAGCAGCAACATCAACAACAACAGCAACAAACGCATTTCCCCTCAATTGGGTTCACTGATTGTTTCTGGTGGCTTCTGATGAGTTTCGCACTAACCCTGTTTCCTTCCTGCTCAAAGGCTGTTTGGTGAGTGCCCATTTTTTGTTAGCTCTTGCTTCATGCTCAATTGCCCACCACATGTTTGATGTTATGCCTCAATTTTGAATTTTGGTTAGAAGTTAGTTGTATCTTTCTTGCATTATTCTGGTTAGGCGATCTGCGGGGTTGCTATGACAATTGGCCTTTGTGAAGATCTCCCTAACGGCATCCATTTTTTTTAACCCTTTTTGTTGCTGTTGTTGGTCATGCTGTGGGTTTTAGAAAATAATCAGATTAGCCGCTTGGAATTGCATGTAATGATAACCAAAGGGTAAAGTTTGGGTAGACAATTGAGAATTTTCCTATTATTGATTGGGAAAAACGGGAACATGTATTATCTTGAAAAAGAAATAAAATCCAATTCACAGTTTAGACTTCAAGTAGTTTAGCAACTAAATATGAGGGCAAAAATTAATCCACACAACTTTGATTTGTGCTAGTGCCATGTCAGCCCATTGGGTAGTCTCTTTTCTAGTTAAGGGTTTAATTAGGTGCTGTTTAGGTTAAGTACTTGAGTGAGTTTTCTCTCCCTAAAGGCTAGTTTTGTCTCTAGCGATTCATAAGGTTATTAGTGGTTAGTCATGTTCATATGATGAATTCGGCTGAAATGCGTATTGTGTATGCTACTTTGATGTGTGGGCATACAAGAAAGGATTAAATTCGAAATGAGGTTATTCGAAAGAAGGTTGAGGTGTGTAACCATTTGAGGATAAAATGAGGGAAATTTTAAGATGTGTTTGTCATGTGAGTCGAACGCCAAGGTAATACCGGTGAGGAGCTTGAAGATGGCAATGAGAGAGAAAGAGGAGATAGATAGAAGACTAAAGCAAACTTAGATGCGGTGTGAAAGCGATATGCGCTATTGGAGTTCTGGATGAAAGATGTGGCTTTAATAGAGAAGAATGGACCGAGAAGATTTATGCAGATGATTGTGCAATCCCTAAGTTGAATGGATTAAAGCTTTGCTCTTGTGATTAGTCGAAAGTTCAGGAGCTTTAACATCTTTAAGTTTTTGAGAAGAATTCAGGCAATGAAATGGAATAGGAAGTCAGTAATAAACATAAGAAATTTAACAAAATAAATAAATAATTTACGTGCATGTTAAAAGAACATAATAAAACTGTACAGAAATTTTCCAGAAGGCTAAAACTTGATGTATTGTAATAGCACGCCTGCACAAGAAATCACAGATTAGGGAGGACACAAAACCAAGTGAAGTCTTAACCAGTTAACCTCTGAAGGCTTCCAAGTCAGCATAAAATAGAATGGGAAGCAGCAAAAGAAAGAGCCAAAACCTGAAAGTGATTCTAAATTATGGTTGGAATGGTGAGAGGGTTGGAAAAATAAGTTGGTGATGGTATTAGAAATGGCTGTGTGACAGCAAGAGTGACTTGGCCCTAGCCAAAACTGGGTTTGGGTAATCCATAACAAGTTACAAAGTTGTTACAATAGTACTTGGAAAATAAGTTACCAATGAACGGATTTGTAACTCTCCATTCTGCAATTCAGCATTACATTGTGTTCCTTTTCGCATAAAAGCCTGGAAGCAACAATTACTAATTTTAGCTTCTCCAAACTATAAGAAAAGGCAGAAAGAAGTTCATGAATGATCCCTAACTCCTAAATGCATAAAAATTGTTCACTTACATAAGTATCCAAACTTCTAGTGTTCTCTGACTTATTCACAAGGAAAATACCATAGTACTAATTTGACTTCCAAGTTGCCAGTTATACTGCTTTACAGACTTACAGTACTAGACAATCAAAGCAAGCATATCACGGCTGATCTTCTATTTTCACACACCAACAACCATCTTCTCTCTGAATTCAAATGAATTTGATTTCTTAAATATTTATTCATTTATTTTTATGTATGGAGTATAAAAATTAGATCAAACCTTTAATGAGTTCGATCAGCACTTACTGTAGTCAAGAAAAATCACTAGCCAGCCATATCTATCTATAACTAACTACTAAAATAGAACATTGCTGATGTCATCTACTGCACATGTACATTCTCATAAAAAAATTCCCTCCAAAACTAATATTGACATCATTTATCTTTTCTTTTAAAAACATTGTTTTATCTACTAATATCTAAATCTAAATAATTAATGCTTCTTTCAGGATTTAATGACATTATTGATGATTTGATTTCAAATTCTAAATAATAAATGCTTTCATCAAAATTTAATGAGTTATTTTTTTAAAAAATAATTAGATAAGATAATGAGTATTTGCTTTTTTGAAAAAATAAAAAAATATATAATTGTTTCTTTATCAAAATTAAAACAAAATAAATTGTGCAACGCATTGCCGGCACGGGATTAAAGAGAAATAGTATTTGTAAAATTTATTCATCACAATATTTTATTATTTATTTTTTTCTTTTTTCATATGTAATTTTTAATTCCATCCTAACAATCCTTTCTAAATAATTTTACCAAGTTGCCATCAATTCTTTAATTTTTTTATTCTACATTTTCATTCAATACTTGTGAAAATTTTTGTATATATAAAAAAAACTTGATTATTTTTTTCTATATAAATCGTGCATTGCACGAGAACTAAATCTAGTACTTTACACATTAGAAGCCCATCCCCTTAAATACCATATAGGCATTTGATAAGATCAGGTCAAACAATTTCTTTCTTTGTTTCTGCTCTTTAAAGTTACACTTCCTCGCCTTGGAGGATTCATTCCTCCCTCTTTATAATATCTGTTTCTCCCATATGTAATTCTAGATGGAAATATACTAGTAGTGAAGTTTTCTACTCGAACAAAAGGATCAAGTGAAAAATAATTATGCCCATTAATAGATCTCTTTCTATTTAAGTTGTTCTAGACATCGAGTAAGGTCTGTTAGGTTAACGTATTTCTTTCCCTAAAGCTAGTTTTGTCTTTCAGCTATCTAATAAGTTGATCAGGTGGTTTAAATATTCCCACTTGTTACTATGCGCTTGTACTTATATTGCTGTAATCATCAGCTGATTCCTCCAAGACAGAACTCTCTTTCTCTCTCTACTTAAAACACGTAAAAGTGCTTACACATACACCTATTATGTTCATCTTAACAAAAGAAGAGCCACGACTCCCTTCA